>VZQC01006228.1:2015184-2037246 GCA_009823505.1 Rhizomys pruinosus | reverse complement strand
ATCTATCTATCTATCTATCTATCTATCTATCTATCTATCTATCTATCTATACACACACACATACACACACACAACAGTACAAATTATAGAAGAGGACAAGGAAAGAGAGTGAATGGAGGGGATGTGAGAATATCTGAAGGAGGGAAAAGAAGTGTGAAAGTGATAATACAAGTACAGTATTAATGAATTCTTGCAGTAGATATTAGGGCTTTTTCTGTAGTTGATATTAAGCTCTATTGCACTGTGGTCTGATAGATCAACAATCAAAAAGTGGGATCTCAGTAAACTATAAAGCTCCTGTACAGCAAAAGAAACAAAGAAGTGAAGAGAAAACCGACAGAGTAGGAGTAAACCTTCACCAGTGACAGGTTTGGCAGAAGTCTAACATCCAGATTGTTTAAATTATTCATAAAGCAAAGGATCAAGAAAACAAATGACCCAATCAAAAGATGGAGCACAAAGCTGAGTAGAGACTTCACATAAAAAGAGATAAAAATGGCCGGGAAACATCTTAAAAAGTGTTCAACACCGGGCATGGTGGCGCACGCCTTTAATCCTAGCACTTGGGAGGCAGAGGCAGGTGGATCTTTGTGAGTTCAAGGCCAGCCTGGTCTACAGAGTGAGTTCCGGGACAGCTGGGACTACAGGGAGACCCTGTCTTGAAAAGACCAAAAACAAAACAAAACAAAACAAAACAAAACAAAACAAAACAAAACAAAACAAAAAAAAGTGCTCAACATTACTAGTAATTAAAGAAATGCAAATTAAACCATATTAAGATTTCATCTTACCCAGGTAAGACTGGCTATGGTCAAGAAAACAAATGAAATCAAATACTGGAGAGGTTGTGGGGAAAGGGGAACACTCTCTGCTTGTGGGTATGCAAACTCATGCAACCCCTATGGAAAGCAGTGTGGAGAACTCTTAAAAGGCTCAAAATGAGCCTACCACTTGACCCAGTCATGCCACTACTGGGTATATACCAAGAAGATTCATCATAATACAGGGATACGTGCACAACCATGTTTACTGTAGCTTTCTTCACAATAGCAAAGAGCTAGAAGCAACCTAAATGTCCCTCAACTGATGAGTGGATAATGAAAATGTACATCTACACTGTGGAGTTCTATGCAGACGTAAAGAAAGATGACATTATGAAACTTGCAGGTAAATGGAGGGAGCTACAAGCCCTTATGCTAAGTGAAGTAACACAGTCCCAGAAAGACACCCTAAGGATATATTGTGTCCCTCATTTATGGATCTTAGCACCAAATCCTTATATGTAAGTCAAGCCTGATGGTACTATAGATATAACTTGAAATTTATGTATCTATTTTCCCAATTTTTAAGATTTATGAGAAAGAATCAATCTCTTCTTTGAAAGAACATTAAAACATACAATTTGCTATGTAATCTGGGAAGGTAAAGTTATATTTTTTCTGCCTGCATGAAAAGTTATTGTTAAAATGTGAACCCCGATCATGTTTTGGAATTAGCCTATAGCTTATTTTCAGATTCTGCCATTTTCTTACATATGTGGAGTCTATATATGAGTAATTTAGAGTATTATAAAATTAGAGTATAACAGCAACAAAAAGAAAAATAAAGGAGTGTAATAACTAAAGTGAACTGCTATTCTCCTCAAACAAAAAATATGAAATTATATCTCTTATTTTTAAACACTGCTAACATTTTTTCTTCATTTTTTGTTGAACATTTGCTCATTTCATACATTTTTTTTTTTTTTTTTTTGGTCTTTTTGAGATAGGGTTTCCCTGTAACTCCAGCTGTGCTGGAACTCACTATGTAGACCAGGGTGGCCTTGAACTCACAGAGATCCACCTGCCTCTGCCTCCCAAGTGCAGAGATTAAAGGTGTGTGCCTATTGCCCCTTCCAGGCCCCCCACCCCACCAGAGCTCATGCATTCTGCCATACATGTCTTGCATCTTTTTCTCAGCCTTTTTTAAATTTTCAATGCAGAAGTTTACACTCTTAGTTCCCTGAACACATCTTTTTGTTGTTGTTGTTGTTCCCTTTAATTTTTATTACTCCAAAGTATGCATGTATATATACACTCCATGTTGGGCTCTACAGGCTCTCCAAAAGTGTGGCTTGTTGGAAATCTCTAAGCCTGGCTCGAGTCTCACTGACTGTCCCTCGCCTACTGAATAACTTCAGCAAAAGAGTTATGTAAACCACTGTACCTACAACGGTCACTATGACCACGAACTGAAAAGGGGACGAAGAAAGAGGGGAGTTCTGATAGGCTCAGAGGTACTTCCCTACTCGTGGACAGCTCGCGATCAGTACCTGTCTCCCATTAAGTTTTTTGTTGTTGTTGTTGCTGTTGTTAAATTTTATTTATTTATTTTTGTATGTGTATGAATATACTGTCTGCATGCAAGTTTGTACACCCGTGTCGTGCAATGCCGCAGAGGTCAGAAGACGGTGTCGGATTCCCCTGGAACTGGAGTTCTCCTGGAATTGGAGTTACGGACGGTTCTCAGCTGCCATGTGGGTGCTAGGGATCAAACCCGGGTCCTCTGCAAGAGCAGTCGGTGCTCTTAACCGCTAGGCCATCTCTCCAGCCCAAGTTCTATGGAATAATCATTACATACAGCCTGCATGCCACCTGGCCCTTTGAAACAACTGGCTGCCCAATTGACACCATGAAAACCTCTCTGTGGTTTTTGCCTTTATAAACTGCTGTGTTGCCCACAATAAACAAGACCTTGCTTGACTTGGCTCCCCGCTGCGTCTGATTGTCTCCTGGGACAGGGAGGCTGGGGAAACGGGCTAGTGGACGCACCTGACCCCCCTCGATCCAGCCAGTCCCACGGGTCTGGGGCTGGCTAAGACCCCTGGTGTGACCACTGCACCTTGGCGCCCAATGCAGAGCTTGAGCCCACGACTAAAGGGACCCCCACACTGATCAAGGCACTCGGACGTCCGGGACAGGTGAGAGCCCAAGATGGGTAACGCCACGTCAGCTAAGACAGAGCCAGCTCTAAAAGCTTTGTGCCTTATGCTGCAGTCTCGCCGGCTTGAACTAACTGAAACCAATGTCCTTAATACTTGGGAATCAATCGTTTCCCTAGCCCCCGGGTTACAGGGGCGAATCTCTTTTCATGGCACACTTGGGCTAGAGTGGAGAAACTGGCTATAGAGAGAGAGAGGCATTTTGGAATTGATCCCCCCTTAGGCTTCTACCCTACTATTCAGCTTTGAAAGCTTCTTTCCATCCCGAGTCTCTTGCTCCTCCCACACGGGATAGCACAGGGGAGGCGGCAGACTCTGAAGTGGAGGGACAAAAGGAATGGGATAAATTCATTGAAAAGAGAAAGGCTTCAGGGGATCCAGGCGCAGAGAGACCACCCTCTTATAAGAAGGCAGAGGGACTAAGCACTGAGGGACCCTATACAGCCCTTAGGGCGGAACTCTGAGCCAAGGTGCCTAGCGCCACGCCCGAATCTGTAGGCTCCGCCCCAGCCTAAAGAGCCTCTGTTTTGCGCCTTCCCAGAAAACCTCACTCCTGGGGGGAACCGGCCCCTAGATTGGTATCCCTGGGAGGCTAAAGATGTTAAGGAACTTAAAAAAGCGGTGGCTGAAGATGGCCCCAATTCACCCTGGGTGTTGATGCTGCTCTAGGACATTGCATACCACTCGTGTGTTACCAGAGACAGGCTAGACCTGTCAAGGGCGGTGCTCCCCAGCCCACTATTTATCAAATGGTCAGCTTTGTTCCAGGAGGAATGCCGGTCTACAGGGGGAGGCAAACGCTCGGGCAACCCCCCCATCCCTGTCACCTTTGGAATGCTGGCCGGCACAGGGGAGGCATTTACAACAGGGACCCAGCAGGCAGCATTACTGGCCGCCTACAGGGACCAGGTCCAACAGTGCAGCATTGATGCACAGACCAAGCTTAACACTGGGCTGTCAGAGAGCCCTTTGGCAGGTATGAGACAAAAGGCACATGAAACCCTTCCCGAATTTATCGACAGAGTTGAAAAGAGCATGCAATGCAAACTCTCCCCCACCCCCACCCCGGGATCTCCTAGACCAGTTTGTCAGGATGACTATATGGGAGGGGATGAACGGGGACCACCGTCTAGCCTGTGCAGGATTAAAGGACAGATCTATGATCTCATGGGTCATTGCAACCCAAAACATAGGAACCCAAAGCCAAAGAGCAGGCCTTCACACAGGCGATTCAAGCTCAAACTTCAGTTCTCACTGCTGCACTTACCCAAGCTCTAGGAGTGACCACGGTAGGCGGGGCTCTGGAGCACAGCCGGCTTTGCTTCAGCTGCACAGCTGGGGCACTTCAAACGTGATTGTCCCTCTGGAACCTCTGGGGAGGGCAAGAGGGAGGCGAAGGACTGGCCCCCGCCTCACACCCTGTGCCCAAGGTGTCGAAAAGGATTACACTGGAAAAAGGACTGTAGATTAAAATTCGACATTGATGGCAGGCCTTTAAACTAGGCCAGGGGCAGCCTCCAGCTCTGTCATCACAAGGAGGTCTTAGTTCCCCGAGGGGAATGAGAGCCCCAATAAGAGCTCAACGGACAGTACCACTCTATGAGGAACTGCACCCCCAAATGTCTATAGTCAACGGGGTCAGATAGGACCCTGAGAAAGGAGGAAGTCCCAGCAACCTGGCCCTTGGTTCATGGCCCGTTGGTCTGGGGGGTGGGGGGAAATTTCCGCGCCGAGGAAACCTCCACCCTCATGAAACGGATGGGCCTGGATGGGGACCAGGGAAAAATTATGCTGTTGATGGCCTAAGGCCTCACAGCTAATTTATTAGGTCAGGATTTGTTGGGACAAATGGATGCAGTGTTAAACACTGATCATAAACTTTTCTTTGAAGATCCCTTAATCGACCCCCCTCATGACCACGCCCAAAAGCAAGGACAAGTAAAAATTTACCCCCAATCATAGGGGCCACTGCTCCCCGAGTTCCTCCCATACTATGGAAACCGGGAAAACCCTTCTGGGTGGAGCAGTGGCCACTAACACAACAAAAACTTGAGGCCCTACACCAGTTAATGGATGAACAATTAAAACTCCGGCACATCTGCCCTACTATGAGTCCCTAGAATACACCTGTCTCTGTCATTCATAAGGCTACAGGAGCACGGCGCATGCTCCAAGATTTGAGGAAGGTAAATGATAGAATGGAATTGGTTGGGACCCCCTTTGCGAGGCATGCCTTGGATCCCCGCGATCCCTACAGTCTTCTCCATAGCTGTAATTGATCTTAAAGACTGATTTTTTTCCATTCCCCTGTACCCTGAGGATTGCGCTAAATTCGCTTTCTCGGTGCCGCCTCTCACCTACTCCCAGCCAGACCACCGTTATGAATGGGAGGTACTGCCACATGGAACGGCCAATAGCCCAGCATTTTGTCAGCAATATCTTACCATCTTCCTGGCCCCCATGCTGTCACAAGGAGACTCCTTAGTATACCTCTACATGGATGATCTGATCATTGGCCACTGGGACCCTCATAAACTTCCAGGGTTCCTGGCTACAATATCACATACATTAATTAAAGGAGGATTCACGGTGGCACCTGAGAAAATTCAACCGAGTTCCTCCCTTCAAGGTGCTGGGTACCCATCTTTCTCTTTCTCAAGTTAGTACCATAAAAACCTAATATAAAAATACTAACCGGCTTACCCTAACACAACTCCAAAGCTTACTTGGTGAAATCAATTGGCTCCAACCTTGGGTAGCCATCACCACAGAAACTTTAGTGCCATTATTTACCCTATTAAGAGACAGGAGTCCTCAGGAAGAAATCTCCCTCACCCCAGAACACCAAAAAAATCTTGAGATTTTTCAAAATGCCTTACATCATTGTTCTCTGAGAAGGTATTGTACAGAATGCCCTCTGTCCCTTTGGGTCCTTACAGGACAGAGCCTGGCTACAGCAGTCATCACCCAGGAGGGGGCTCCTTTGGAATAGATACATACATCCACGGCAGGTACACCTCGAGTATATTCTCAAACAGACCTGCTGGCAGATGCTATTATAAGGGGAAGAACTCAGGCACAGAGACACTATGGGATAGACCCACATGACATCATCCTCCCGTACAGATGTTGAATGGCTGGCTTGCAACCATTCACGCCTGGCTATTTCCTTAGAAGCCTTCATGGGAAAATTGGATTGTCATTTCGGACCTTCTAGGTGGGCAGCCTTCCTGCAAAAATTTCCCCTAGAACTTATAATGCCCTCTCTATTTATAAAAGAACCCACACCACATGCCCCATGCATTTTCACTGATGGAGGGAAAGCCGGCTCAGCCTAAGTGGCTTTTAGAGAGAACAGTTCCACCCCAACCAGTCAAAGATTCCAGGCAAGCAAAGGATCTGCCCAGTATAAGGAATTATTAGCAGTCATAATGGCACTAAAGGACATTCGGGAGTCCTGCAACCTCTTCACTGACAGTTTATATGTGGCTAACCTTCTACCTCATTTACCAAAGGCCCACATTAGGATTGACAGTAACCCAATCTCCCCTCTTATGGTAGAGCTTAAAGCCCTTTTAGAAGGAAGGAATGCCCCAATATACCTTCAATACCTTAGGGGACACTTGGGCCTCACTGGTTTCTTATCTATGGGAAATGTCATGGCAGATCAGCTGGCCTCGGGGCCTAACATTCTAACAGCTCAGGAAGCTACAAACTTTCATGAGCTAACCCATGCAAATTGGAGAGGTCTACACCAAAAGTTCCCTCAGGTGCCTATAAAAGAATTGAAAAAAAAATGTTCAAACGTGTAAATCTTGCCAGCCCTTCCTTAAGGTACCCCTGCTTCAACCCCAATGAGTTAATCCTCAAGGCTTACAACCTAATGCTCTCTGGCAAACCAATGTCACTCATTTTGCTGCTTTTGGCAAGCTTAAATGTTTTTGTGTCCATTGACACCAGTTCTAGAGCCTGCTGGGCCACAGCCCACACTGGAGAAAGAGCCAAACACACCCAGTCTCACTTCCTTCAGTGCTTTGCAATGCTGGGACTGCCCAGTCAGATTAAAACTGACAATGGGCCTTGCTTTACCTCTAAGACCCTTGCAAACTTTCTTGAAAGATGGGGGATTAAACATACTACCGGAATTCCTTATAACCCCCAAGGGCAAGCCATTGTAGAAAGAAACCATCAATGTCTCAAGGAGCAATTACAAAAACAAAAAGGGGGAGTAAGCCCCTACCTGCAATTGGCGCAAGCCCTGTTCGCCATAAATATTTTAAATTTTCCCAAGGACATGATGGAATCTAGGTTCCAAAAACATTGGGAACAAGCAAGCCTTAACCCCCAAGTAAAGGTCAAATGGAAAGACCTTTTAACACACCAACAGAATGGCCCAGACCCATTAATCACGATGTGGAGAGGCTTTGGATGTGTATATCCTATTGGGGAAGAAGCACCAATCTGGATACCGGCGAGGAACTTAAAGTTCCTACCGACCCCCTCGGAAAAGGAACAATAACATAATTGAATCCAAGGGCTACAAACCCTTGAGGAGTTCTTGTGTCTTTTCTTGTTCACAGGTGGCATGGTTCCTGAGACTGCTAATGACCACATGAATGGCAACAATGGTGACAGAGGCACAGGACCTTAACACCCACCATCCACAAAGAGTAACATGGATAATAAGTGACCCTGCAACCGGACAAGTCCTCAATTCCACCACGAAGGACACAATGCCATCAACATGGTGGCCGCCAATTACTTTGACCTTTGTGACCAGGCCCGAGGAACTTGGGGCAGTGACTACTGGCAAACTGACCACTGCCTATACAAGGGACATCGAGAAGCGATTTGAGATTACCCCATATATGGGTGTCCTGGGAGTGGATGAACTGCACAAAAGATATCTGACTGTGGTGGGCCGGGGGATTTTTATTGTAAGTCTTGGGGGTGTGAGACCACCGGATCTGGATATTGGATCCAACATAGAGGTCCTATTAAGGTGATAAAAATAATGGGAAAAGATTGTGAAAACTTACAATGTAACCCCATTCAGGTGACATTCACTGATGAGGGAAATAAGGGAACTGGGAAGTTGGAATGATTTGGGGCCTTAGACTATACCAAGATGGCTATGATAATGGGGTAATGTTCTCCATCAGGAGATAAATAAATCCCATTGCTAATGAGATTCAGGTGAGGCCAGATGCCCCAAACCCAACCCCCAACAAAACGAAAACTATAACAAACCTACCAGCAACAGTAAATAGCACCCTCCAACCTCACACCACCAAGAGAAAATGTAAGGGCAAAGGAAAGGGAAAAGGATACAACAAGGGTAAAGCTAGGAGCAAAACTAGCCCGTGGGAAGCAGCAGTAGAGATAGCTTATGAAGCCCTGAATGAGACCAGGCCTGAGTTAACAGAGTCATGCTGGCTGTGCCTTAGTCCTGAGCCACCATACTATGAAACCCGAGGGTATACTGGAAATTTTATGAAGAAAAACATGTCCTCAGAATGTAGATGGGCCCCCAATTGTCTAATGCAAAACAAAATATTAAAGGAACAGGGCTGACCTTACCCCTCCGGGGAACAAATTTCACTTGTATAACATCTGCCCTAGAAGTCTCTCCATGGGAAGGATGAAAAAATGTTACTGGCGATACTTATGATGATGAATGGATAACACCCTCAGAACATGGAATATATTGGCTATGTCAACACTCAGGCCTCACACCCTGCATGGCAACTGCAGTTCTTAAACAGGACAACAATACCTGTGCTATGGTAGCAGTGATGCCCTATGTATTATATCATTCTAATGAAGAAATGGTCGCCAGGCAGGGTAACCACAGGGAAAAGAGGGAACTCATTACTGCGCTGGTGGTCACTTCCCTTCTGGGGCTCGGGGCAGCAGGAACTGGTCTGGGAGGGGCCTCTCTGGCCCTGGTAAATACTAAATATCAAGAACTCAGGATGCAGATTGATGTCAACCTCCATAGAGTGGAAACCACTCTCAGATATTTCAAAAAATCCCTAGACTCCCTAGCACTAGTAGTCCTCCAAAATCAGAGAGGACTGGATCTCCTAACCCTTGAACAAGGAGGAATTTGCAGAGCATTGGGGGAGGAATGCTGCTTTTATGCAGACCACTCGGGGATCATTACAAAAAATCTGGATGAGATTCGAAAGGTAATAGAAGATAGGAGACTAAATTATGACGAGGGCTGATTCAGCCAATGGTTTGACTGGTCACCTTGGTTAACAACTCTTTTATCAGCCCTAGCCAGCACACTTATAATAGTACTACTTGCTTGCACCATCGGACCCTGCATTTTTAACAGGTTGACTTGGCTGATACGAAACAAAGCCCAGGAAATCCAACTTATGACACTGCGAGCCAGATATGGCCCTTGATAGAAACCCCCTGCCCACTACTTTGCCCCGACGACGGGTAAGGGTCCTCAAAGAGAGGCCAACCTATGACAGGAGACAGTGTGGCGAAGAGGAGGAGGGGAGAAGACACATGGCACCCAATGCCGGGTAAGATCTGACTACCCCTAGGCAACCTAAGATAGGGGTTAGGTCAAGAGCCACCTTTAACTCCTGATGATAGGTAAGCTTAGTAGAGGTAAGCTCAGACAACCTAAGACAGGGACCTAGCTGACCACCCCCCCCAATACAAAAAAAAACAAAAAACAAAACAAAACAAAAAAAAAAACCACCCCTGTTGGGTGTGTCCTATGCCCCTTCCATGTGCCCCATCCCACCAGAGCTCATGCCATTCTGCCATACTGTCTTGCATTCTTCCTTTCTTCATGCCTTTGTTAAATTCCTTCAATGCTAGAGTTTACACATCTAGTTCCTGACACATCTTTTTTGTTTGTTTTGTTGTTCTTTTTTTTTTTTTTTTTTTTTTTTTTTTTTTTTTTTTTTGAGACAGGGTTGTTGGGCTTTACAGGCTCTCCAAAAGTGTGGCTTGTTGGAAATCTCTAAGCCTGGCTCGAGTCTCACTGACTGTCCCTCGCCTACTGAATAACTTCAGCAAAAGAGTTATGTAAACATTGTAACTACAATGGTCGCTATGACCACAAACTGAAGAGGGGCAGAAGAAAGAGGGTAGTTCTGATAGGCTCAGAGGTAATTCTCTACTCGTGGACAGCTCGCGATAAGTACCTGTCTCCCATCTAAAGTTTTTTGTTGTTGTTGTTCTGGTTGTTTACAACATTATTTATTTATTTTGTATGTGTATGTATGTGTGTGCTCATGTGTATAAGTGTTCCTGTGGCATGCATTGTTTGTGGAGGTCAGAAGACAGTGATGGTGTCGGATTCCCCGGAAACTGGAGTTTCTCCTGGAATTGGAGGTTTTTTTTTTTTTTTTTTAGCTGCCATGTGGGTCTTAGGGATCACCCGGGTCCTCGCAAGAGCAGGTCCGGTGCTCTTACACGCTAGGCCATCTCTCCAGCATTCTACTGAATAATCATTACATCAGCCGCATGTCACTGGCCCTTTGAAACAATGGCTGCCCGTTGACTACCATGAAAACCGTCTCTGTGGTTTTGCCTTTATAAATGCTGGTGTTGCCCGACAAATAAACGGAGACCTTGCTTCGACTTGGCTCCACTGCTGCGTCTGATTGTCTCCTGGGACAGGGAGGCTGGGGAAACGGGCTAGTGGATGCACTTGACCCTCCTCAGATCCAGCCAGTCCCATGGGTCCTGGGGCTGGCTAAGACCCCTGGTGTGACCACTGCACCTTGGCGCCCAATGCAGAGCTTGAGCCCACGACTAAAGGGACCCCCACACTGATCAAGGCACTCGGACGTCCGGGACAGGTGAGAGCCCAAGATGGGTAACGCCACGTCAGCTAAGACAGAGCCAGCTCTAAAAGCTTTGTGCCTTATGCTGCAGTCTCGCCGGCTTGAACTAACTGAAACCAATGTCCTTAATACTTGGGAATCAATCGTTTCCCTAGCCCCCGGGTTACAGGGGCGAATTTTTTCATGGCAAACCTGGGCTAGAGTGGAGAAACTGGCAAAAGAGAGAGAGAGGCATTTTGGAATTGATCCCCCCTTAGGCTTCTACCCTACTATTCAGCTTTGAAAGCTTCTTTCCATCCCGAGTCTCTTGCTCCTCCACTGGGATAGCACAGGGGAGGCGGCAGACTCTGAAGTGGAGGGACAAAAGGAATGGGATAAATTCATTGAAAAGAGAAAGGCTTTGGGGGATCCAGGCGCAGAGAGACCACCCTCTTATAAGAAGGCAGATGGACTAAGCACTGAGGGACCCTATACAGCCCTTAGGGCGGAACTCTGAGCCAAGGTGCCTAGCGCCACGCCCGAATCTGTAGGCTCCGCCCCAGCCTAAAGAGCCTCTGTTTTGCGCCTTCCCAGAAAACCTCACTCCTGGGGGGAACCGGCCCCTAGATAGGTATCCCTGGGAGGCTAAATATCTTAAGGAACTTAAAAAAGCGGTGGCTGAAGATGGCCCCAATTCACCCTGGGCATTGGTGCTGCTCCAGGACATTGCATACCATCTGTGTGTTACCAGAGACTGGCTAGACCTGTCAAGGGCGGTGCTCCTCAGCCCACTATTTATCAAATGGTCAGCTTTGTTCCAGGAGGAATGCCATCTATGGGGGAGCCAAACGCTTGGGCAAACCCTGCCATCCCTGTCACCTTTGGAATGCTGGCCGGCACAGGGGAGGCATTTACAACAGGGACCCAGCAGGCAGCATTACTGGCCGCCTACAGGGACCAGGTCCAACAGTGCAGCATTGATGCACAGACCAAGCTTAACACTGGGCTGTCAGAGAGCCCTCTGGCAGGTATGAGATAAAAGGCACATGAAACCCTTCCCAAGTTTATTGACAGAGTTGAAAAGAGCATGCAATGCAAACTCTCCTCCCCCACCCCCACCCCGGGATCTCCTAGACCAGTTTGTCAGGATGACTATATGGGAGGGGATGAACGGGACCACTGTCTAGCCTGTGCAGGATTAAAGGACAGATCTATGATCTCATGGGTCATTGCAACCCAAAACATAGGAACCCAAAGCCAAAACAGGCCTTCACACAGGTGATTCTAGCTCAAATTTCAGTTCTCACTGCTGCACGTACCCAAGCTGCGTAGGAGTGACCACGGTAGGTCGGGGCCTCTGGAGCAACAGCCGGCTTTTGCTTCAGGCTGCACAGCTGGGGCACTTCAAACGTGATTGTCCCTCTGGAACCTCTGGGGAGGGCAAGAGGGAGGCGAAGGACTGGCCCCCGCCTCACACCCTGTGCCCAAGGTGTCGAAAAGGATTACACTGGAAAAAGGACTGTAGATTAAAATTCGACATTGATGGCAGGCCTTTAAACTAGGCCAAGGGCAGCCTCCAGCTTCTGTCATAACACGAAGCGCCGACAAGGAGGTCTTAGTTCCCGAGGGGAATGGAGAGCCCCAATAGAGAGCTTCATCGGACAGTACCACTCGCTAATGAGGAAAGCGACAGAGACCGCCGCCCACTGTCTAACTGCTGTATTTAGGTGCAAGAGGTAGATGGGGTCAGAATAGGAACGTCCTGAGAAAGGAGGAATTCCCAGCAACCTGGCCCTTGGTTACTGGCCCATTGGTCCGGGGGGTGGGGGAAACTCCCGCACCAAGGAAACCTCCACCCTCATGAAATGGATGGGCCTGGATGGGGACCAGGGAAAAATTATGCTGTTGATGGCCTAAGGCCTCACAGCTAATTTATTAGGTCAGGATTTGTTGGGACAAATGGATGCAGTGTTAAACACTGATCATAAACTTTTCTTTGAAGATCCCTTAATCGACCCCCTCATGATCACACCCAGAAGCAAGGACAAGTAAAAATTTACCCCCAATCATAGGGGCCACTGCTCCCCGAGTTCCTCCCATACTATGGAAACAGGGAAAACCCATCTGGGTGGAACAGTGGCCACTAACACAACAAAAACTTGAGGCCCTACACAAGTTAATGGATGAACAATTAAAACTCCGGCACATCTGCCCTACTATGAGTCCTGGAATACACCTGTCTTTGTCATTCGTAAGGCTTCAGGAGCATGGCGCATGCTCTGAGATTTGAGGAAGGTAAATGATGGAATGGAATTGGTTGGGACCCTTTTGCGAGGCATGCCTTGGATCCCCGCGATCCATACAGTCTTCTCCATAGCTGTAATTGATCTTAAAGACTGATTTTTTTCCATTCCCCTGTACCCTGAGGATTGCGCTAAATTCGCTTTCTCAGTGCCTAAAACCTGTTAAGATTGATGATGGGGCCTCTCCCTACTCCCACAGACCGGTTAACATACGACCGGCACGCTCATATAGTGGATCCCCATCAATGGAACGGCCACATAGCCCAGCAGTTTTGGGTCGCATATTTACCATCGTTCCTGGCCCCATTGCTGTCACAAGGGGACTTCTTAGTGTACCTCTGCATGGATGATCTGATCATTGTCCACCAGGACCCTCATAAGCTGCTAGGGTTCCTGGCTGTAATATCACATACCTTGATTAAAGGAGGGTTTACAGTGGCACCTGAAAAACTCCAATGAGTTCCTCCTTTCAAGGTGCTGGGTACCCATTTCTCTCAAGTTATTCCTATAAAACCTAATATAAAAATACTAACCGGCTAACCCTAACACAACTCCAAAGTTTACTTGGTGAAATCAATTGGCTCCAACCTTGGGTAGCCATCACCACAGAAACTTTAGTGCCATTATTTACCCTATTAAGAGACAGGAGTCCTCAGGAAGAAATCTCCCTCACCCCAGAACACCAAAAAAATCTTGAGATTTTTCAAAATGCCTTACATCATTGTTCTCTGAGAAGGTATTGTACAGAATGCCCTCTGTCCCTTTGGGTTCTTACAGGACAGATCCTGGCCACAGCAGTCATCACCCAAGAGGGGGCTCCTTTGGAATGGAAATATACATCCATGGCTGGTACACATTGAGTATATTCTCAAACAGACCTGCTGGCAGATGCTATTATAAAGGGAAGAACTCAGGCACAGAGACACCACAGGATAAACCCTCATGACATCATCCTCCCACACAGATTGACAGATGTTGAGTGCCTGGCTGCAACCATTCATGCCTGGCTGTTTCCTTAGAAGGCTTCATGGAAAAAATTGATTGTCATTTCGGACCTTCTAGTTGGGCAGCCTTCCTGCAAAAATTTCCCCTAGAACTTATCTAACTGCCTTCACTTTAATAAAAGCCCACACACACATCCCCTGCAATTTTCACTGATCGGAGGCAACAGCGGTCAGCCTTAAGTGCTTTTAGAGAGAACAGTCACCCCACGTTCAAGATTCAACGGCAAGCCAAAGAATCTGCCCTAGTATAACAGGATTATGTAGCAGTCATTGCATAAGGAATTCGGTGAGGTCCTGCAACCTCTCTTCACTGACAGTTTATATGTTGCCAACCTTCTACCTCATTTACCACAGGCCCACATTGGGCTTGACAGTAACCCAATCCTTCCCTCTTATGGTAGAGCTTAAAGCCCTTTTAGAAGGAAGGAATGCCCCAATATACTTTCAACATCTTAGGGGACACTCAGGCCTCCACGGTTTCTTGACTATGGGCAATGTCATGATGGCAAGATCGCCTGGCTCAATGAAGGGCCCGTAACATTCTAACAAGCTCCAGGAAGCTACAAACTGTTCATGAGCTACAACCATCGCATTTGGAGAGTTCTACACCAAAAGTTCCCTCAATTGCTTATAAAAGAATTGAAAAAAAGTGTTCGAATGTGTAAATCTTGCCAGCCTTTTCTTAAGGTACCCCTGCTTCAACCTCAAGGAGTGAATCCTCGAGGCTTATGACTTAATGCTCTCTGGAAATCTGATGTCACTCATTTTGCTGATTTTGGCAAGCTTAAATGTGTTTTTGTGTCCATTGACACCAGTTCTAGAGCCTGCTGGGCCACAGCCCACACTGGAGAAAGAGCCAAACACACCCAGTCTCACTTCCTTCAGTGCTTTGCAATGCTGGGACTGCCCAGTCAGATTAAAACAGACAACGGGCCTTGCTTTACCTCTAAGACCCTTGAAAACTTTCTTGAAAGATGGGGGATTAAACATACTACCGGAATTCCTTATAACCCCAAGGGCAAGCCATTGTAGAAAGAAACCATAAATGTCTCAAGGAACAATTACAAAACAAAAAGGGGGAGTAACCGCTTTTTGAGATAGGGTCTCCCTGTAGCCCCAGCTGGCCTGGAACTCATTCTGTAGACCAGGCTGGCTTTGAACTCACAGAGATCCACCTGCCTCTGCCTCCAGAGTGCTCTAATTAAAGGCGTGCACCACCATGCTCAGCCCATCTGTTGCATTTTTTTCTCGTTTTTTCAATATTTTTGATGCAGAAGTTTACTGTTTCATTTGGTTCTTTTTAAAAAAAATTTATTTATTTATTTATTTATTTATTTATTTATTTATTTATTTATTTATTTATTTATATGAATGTACTCTCTGCATGAGGTCTGTGCACCCGTGTAGTGCAATGCCGCGGAGGTCAGAAGAGGGTGTCGGATTCCCCTGGAAATGGAGTTCTCCTGGAATTGGAGTTACAGACGGTTTTCAGCTGCCATGTGGGTGCTGGGGATTGAACCCAGGTCCTCTGCAAGAGCAGTCAATGCTCTTAACCACTAGGCTATCTCTCCAGCCCCCTCATTTGATTCTTTGACTGAGTCTTTTTCGTGGTTGTTGTTCCTTCCAATTTGTATCACTTCTAAATATGCATATATTCATGGCACACATATACCAAAATTATGAGGTCTGAAAATAAGCTATAAGTTTATTCCAAAACATGTTTAGGAATTCAAATTTTGACAGTAGAGTTGTATGGAGGTAAAGAAAAAAAATATTACTTTACATTCCTACATTACATAGCAAGTTGGTGAGTAATATAAGGTATTATATTCACGAAAAAAAGAAAAAAATTGAAATTCTATGTCTCCTATAATTTCTGAAAATTAATTACTGGCAAAACTAGACTACCATGGTTTAACAATAATGTGAAATGTGTCCATGTTTCTATAATGTGAGTTTGACACTCATTCACTTTCAAAATTCTCCAACTTATACAATGTCTTTCAATGTAATCATGCTACTGCAAAGAAGTGATGTTATCATCTGGGCCTGGCCTTTTTTTGGTTGGGAGGGTTTTTATTGCATTTTCAATTTCCTCAAATATTATGGCTCTGTTTAAGCTGTCAATCTCTTCTTGTTAAACTTTGGTGAATTCCAGGATTTCAGATATTCATCCATTTCACTTAGGTTTTCAAATTTAGTAGAGTATAGGTTTTGAAGTATCCCTTATGATTGTCTGGATCTTTTTGTTGTCCTGTCCATTGTGATGTTTCCCTTTTCATCACAAATTCTACTGATTTCGAGTTGCTCTTTTTTTTTGTTTTTGGTTAACTGGGCTAGAGGTCTGTATATCTTGTTTATCTTTTCAAAAAATCAACTTTTGGATTCATTGATTCTTTGTATTGTTTTTGTTTTTACTTTGTTGATTTCTGAACAGGCCCAGATGGTTTCATGGCAGAATTCTATAAAGCATTTAAAGAGAACTTAAAACCATTACTACTCAAACGGTTCAGAAGGATACAAACAGAGGGAATCCTTCCAAATTCCTTCTATGAAGCCACCATTACCCTAATACCCAAACCAGGCAAAAATACAACCAAAAAAGAAAACTACAGGCCCATTTCATTAATGAATATAGATGTAAAAATAATCATCAAAATACTTGCAAACTGCATACAGACCCACATCAAAAAAATCTTCCATCATGACCAAGTTGGATTTATACCAGAGATGCAGGGATGGTTCAACATATATAAATCAATAAATATCATAAAACACATAAATCGATGGAAAGACAAAAAATGCAGGATCATTTCAATTGAAGAAGAAAAAGCCTTTGATAAAATCCAGGATCCCTTCATGTTTCAGGTTCTAGAGGGCATTGGGCTGGAGGGAACATTTCTCCACATAAAAGTCATATACATTGGTATAGACACATATGTTTGGATGATATGTTAATCCATGAATTACATTTTTTCCTGTTAATATATGACAGGGTCTTACTGTGGCTTATAACTTCTCCTAACCTGTAGAGGATGTAAGCTTGTGGCATCAGCCATGGGTTATTCCTCCAAGGAGAGAGCCAATAGCCAATTAGATTTATTAGTGCTGTTTAAATACCTATATATCTAATTGCTTGTGCTTCATTAGTAGGATCGAAAGGTTATTCCTGGACAAACTGTCAGCCCAAGAAAGGAAACAGCCGGAATTGACCAGAGTCCAAGACAACTGCTCCAGAGAGAGTGGACTGTTTTGCTTCTCATCCACCTGTGCCCCTTTTCTAAGCCTAGGGAACAATCTGCGGACGTGGTAGAATGTAAGGGCTGCAACTGGGGTGAATGGTGAAACTACAGCAATGTAGTCTGGACACTCATTTGATCAACTTGATTGAACATACAACCCCTCACTCCCCTGCTGGAAGGTGGGGCTGGGGGGGTTTGGGCAGAACAGCCTGCAAATTGGTTTTGCATGAAGGATGCTTGTACTCAAATTATCACTTATTGCTAAAAAATGAAAAAAAAAACTGAGTGAGAGTTGGAGGAAAATTAGGGCAAAATGAAGGATGTGGGAGGGGGTGGGGGGGGGAGGGAAAGGGAAATATGCCTGAACTGAATTGGAACATGATGTATGAAATGCACAAAGCATCAATAAAAAAATGTTAAAAAAAAAAGTCATATACAACAAACCCATAGGCAACATCATCCTAAATCGAGAGAAGTTAGCAGCATTCACCTTAAAGGCAGGAACAAGGCAAGGCTGCCCCCTACCACCACTCCTCTTCAATTTAGTGCTTGAAATGCTTGCTAGGGCAATTAGGCAAGAAAGGCAAATTAAAGGAGTACTAATTGGAAAAAAGGAAGTCAACTATCCCTTTTTGCAGACAATATGATAGTTTAAGGGGTGCTAAAAACTCACCAGGAAACTCCTAGAAACAATAAAGGCTTTCGGTAATGTGACGGAATATAAAATTAACCTAGAAATAGCAGTAGACTTTCTTTATACCAACAACAAGCAACAGAAGAAGGAATATAAGGAGACCTTGCTACTCACAATAGCTTCAAAAACAATAAAATACCTAGGAAGAAACCTAACCAAAGATCTCTACAATAAAATTTTAAATGCCTAAAGAAGGAGACTGAAGAAGAAATAAGAAGATGGAAATACCTCCCATGCTCATGGATGAGAAAAAATAATATAGTAAAAATGTCCATTCTGGGGTTGGAGTGATGGCTCAGCAGTTAAGAGCACTGACTGCTCTTGCAGAGGACCTGGGTTTGATTCCCAGCACCTACATGGTGGCTAAGAAGTGTCTTTAACTCCAGTTCCAAGGGACTCTGACACCCTCTTTTGACCTCAGTGGCATTTCATGACACAGGTGCACCAAACTACATGCAGACAGTACACTCATACACATAAAAAAATAAATTAAATATTAAAAAAATGTCCATTCTACCCAAATTAATATACAGATTCAATGCAATCCCAATTAAAAATGCCAAGAGTTTCTTCACAGAGTTGGGAAAATATATTTTTTTAATTTTTATTTATTTTTTATGTGTATGAATGTACTCTCTGCATATAAGTCTGTGCACCCGTGTCGGGCAATGCCGTGGAGGTCAGAAGAGGGTGTTGGATTCCCCTGGAAATGGAGTTCTCCTGGAATTGGAGTTACAGATGGTTCTCAGCCGCCATATGGTGCTGGGGATCGAACACAGGTCCTCTGCCAGAGCAGTCAGTACTCTTAACTGTTAGGTCATCTCTCCAGCTCTGAAAAAAATTTCTTAAATTCATATAGAAAAACAAAAGACCCTGGATAGCCAAAGCAACCCTGAGGTAAAAGAACAATATAGGGGCTTCACTATACTAGCCTTCAAACTATATTATAGTGCTATAGTCATAAAAAAACAACCTGATACTGGCACAAAAACAGACCTATAGACCAATGGAACAAAACTGAAGATCCAAACTTGAGCTCATACAGTTTCAGCCACCTCATATTTGACAAAGGGGCCAACAGGACCCAATGGAGGAAAGACAGCATCTTCAGCAAATGGTGTTAGCAAAACTGGATCAACACTTGTAGAAGAATAAAATTATATCCCTACCTCTCACCCTGTTCAAAAATCAACTCCAAATGGATGAAAGACCTCAGTGTGGAACCTGAAACTCTGAAGGTAATATAAGAAAACTTTGGCAGGAACCTACAAGTCATAGGGGTAGGAAAAGAGTTCTAAATCAGACAGCAGCTATGTAGGAAATAAGGTCGACAACTGACAAATGGGACCTCACTAAACTCAAAAGCTTCTGTTCATGAAAGAAATAATCAGGGAAAGTGAAGAGAAAACCCATAATGGGAGGAAACCTTCACCCCTGATATATGTGATAGAGCATTAACTTCCAGATATAAACTACTCAAAAAACAAATAACCCACTCAAGAGATGGAGTAAAGAGATGAACAGAGACTTCACAAGTGAAATTCTAAAATGAGGAGGTACTCAGATGGCTCAGTGCGTAAAGACACACATTGACAAACCTGCTGACTTAAGTTTTATGCCCAGTACTCACATGAGGAGAACACTGACTCAAGTTGTCCTCTGATCTCCATACAAATATCTATTACAAAAATGTAATAAAAAGATAATAATGCAGATAGGAAAGCATTAGTGGTATTAGTTGGGAAGAGGAAGGTAGTCAGCTGTCTTAATGCAAGAAAACTTTATGAATAATATAGCTTTGTAATAAATTTAGAAATCAAGAATTATGGGTAAGTCTGTTCCTTTTCTGGAACATATTGTTCAGGGCCTGGTTAAGCACAGATGTAATTCTGACACTTGTTTGGGAAGGGATTGGAGAAGGAAGACAAAAGTTTACATGAGATTCTATAACAGCAAACAAATAATAATCAGATATTCAGGATTAATGAGGTTTTTAGAGATGTGTATGTTTATCTTCCATCTTCATGGTGTCTTGTCATTTTCTTTAGCTGTCTCAAAGTCACTTGCTGAAGATGTCATCTTTAGAAAGGAAAGGGGCTCTGGGTAGATAGAATCCTGCTTCCATCACTCTCTGTGCACAAGAACAGTTGCCCCAATGACATTTCCTCTCCCCAATAATTCATAGCTTTTCCATTCAGGGTTTCCACTGAGAATCTTCTCACTTTACCCTCTTCTTCCCCTTCCTTCTTGTCCATTAAAATGCTAATCAACTGTATACCAATAAAAGTTGAATTCCAAGATCATGTTAAGTTCTATTTCCTTCCCGCTGCTCTTTCACACACTGGTAATGGGATCCCAACGTGCCTGCTGGTATCCTAAATTGTTTATTCCCTTTCTTTACCTGGATTTATGATTTTTCAGGTAAGATAATTCCTATCCAATTAAAGTTGATGATTCCTTCCCTCACTAGCAGGACAGTCTTTGTGCAGTAACATAAAACTTCTTTGAGTAATGTCAAAGATTTACCTAAAATGATGGTCACAAAATGGTCAGATCAATAGTAGGAACTGGAGTAAACAGGTGCCTAAATGTATTAAAATTGCTAGAAAAACTATACCTCTTAAAATATTTTGTTCCCTAAGAATAGGAAAAATATAACTTCTTGTTTCAAAGTGAAGAAGATTTAACAAAATCTATTTCCTGAAGACATAACAGACAGACAGACACACACACATACAATGAACATCATTATACACACATTTTTAGTGGCATTTTTATCTACAGGAAAATCAAAATAACTTAGCAATCTCTCATGAAACATTATGATATCATTATATATTATGGTCAACTTGCACAGGATACATGCTACAATAATATAAAGAAGAGGTAGAATTAATTCAGTTTCCTGAAATCACTGTAGTGTCTATAGCTTTGGAGAAAGAAGGAATCATTATGATTAACTTCATACCCCAATAGAAAGAAATTAGCTGACTTTATATTCAAAATAGGAAACTTAATATGTTACCTATGAATAAGATCTTTTAATAATAAAAATCATGTCATTTATATATATTATTCATAGAGGTCCATTATTGAGTGCTTGCACCAGCTCCACAAACCACAGTGGAGTCACTCATGTTATGTGCCACCCAATAAAAATAACATTAAGAATTAATACTGATCATGTAGATCAGTTGGCTGAGTGCTTGCTTAGCATGCAGGAAGTCCTGGGTTTGATCCCCAAAACTGCATAAAGTGGGGATGGCTGTAAGTGTAATTGTAAAATGTAGGAGGTGGTGCCAGGAAGATCAGAAATTCAAAGACTGCCTAGATAGTAAGTTCAAAGATAGTTTTGGTTGGGCTGGAGAGATGGCCTAGTGGTTAAGAGCGCCGACTGCTCTTGCAGAAGACCAGGGTGTGATCCCCAGCACCCACATGGCAGTTGAGAACCATTTTTAACTCCAGTTCCAGGGGAATCCGACACCCTCTTCTGACCTCCGCGGCATGGCACGACCCGGGTGCACAAACCTACATGCAGACAGTACATTCATACACATCCAAAAAAAAAAACTTGTAAAAAAAAAGTAACACCATCAAATCTGGGGCTTACAACCATCCAACTGGGGAAATCCTGTTGAGGTAGCCCTGTTGAGGTAGCCAGCTGGAGCTCCCACTCAAGTGTTCCAGGCAGAGCAGAATGCCCTCTTGGGTGAGGCTTCCAACTAGAACCAATAGCAGCAGCAGAGAGAGCATCGTCAAATCAAGCACTTAAAGACATCCAGCAGAAATGGACTGGAGAAGCTGATATAGCCAGCTGGAGTTCCCATTGAGATGGTCCTGGTGTAAGGTCCTTTCCTTTCTGTCTTCTCCATGGATGAGCTTCCAACTTCCCATCCCCACTGCAGGCATTTTTACATTATGAAGTAAACAATAATAACTTCAGTTGGAAATAGCTAACCTTCTCACTGTGCTCAAGGATATAATGTTTTTTAATGTCCTTAATTACTTACTGTTTTCCTTTCTCCTTATTACAGAGTAAT
>VZQC01006228.1:1978293-2012568 GCA_009823505.1 Rhizomys pruinosus | reverse complement strand
ACCACAGAGATACATGCACGGCCATGTTTATTTCAGCTCTCTTCACAATAGCAAGGAGCTGGAACCAACCTAAATGCCCCTCAACTGACGAGTGGATAGAGAAAATGTGGTACATCTACACAATGGAGTTCTATGCAGCAGTAAAGAAAGACGACATCACGAGCTTTGCAGGAAAATGGCTGGAGCTAGAGGACATCATGCTGAGTGAAGTAACACAGTCCCAGAAAAACAAACGACGAATGGTATCCCTCATCTGTGGATGCTAGTGCCAATTACCCAGTTGTAAGTATTTCTTGTGTAGGGCCCCCTGAGCTTCTGTACAAAGCAGTTGGACATAATGCATTTTGGAAACAACAACAACAACAGAAAATACTGCATCAAAGAACTGACTGAAACAGTGAACTTCTGCTCAAAACAGTCAACGTCCCCATGGAAAATATTGAGAAAGACTAAGACATGGAAAGCATGTTTGGCAGAATGCACGAGCTCTGACGGGGTGGGGGAATGAGCGGGAACACGGGTCTAGATTTGTTAAAAATAAATAAATAAAAAAAAAAATAATGACTGGCCTGGAAAGTCCTGCCTACTGGTGCAATGCACACTTTCTGATTGGAATTAAGGCTTAATTCACAAGACTGAATATATGTCTTGCATTGTAATAAGAGCCAAGACCTGTGGGTAGATAGGCCATAGGTCCAAGGAGTAAACTAAATACTATTATTCTGCTAAATCAACTACTAAACACATCATTATACTCGTAAATTAGTGCGTCTGTCAACCATCATTAGAGAAGCTTCTTTTAGCAGTAGATGTGAACTGACAGAGTCAAAGTTGTCAAAGGTGCAGAGAACAAGAGATTATAGCATTCTCAGCCATGGAAGATGGGGCAAAAAGATTTTATGAGCCAGGGATCATGGGTGACTAGAAGGAAATTTTTCCACACAATCTAGGGGCAGTTGGATGAATGGACTCACAGCATTCGCCCTATGTCTATTCAACAAGACAAAATACCAGCATGAAAAGACAAGTAAAGAATCATGTTACACCCCTAGCTGAGGAGTTACTGGCAACCGACAGTTGTTGTGCAGCAGGGAGCTAGTTTTCTTTAGGTATGTGGCCACTGGAAGGTTAACAGCCATTGAGTTAATGGCCTTGCACCCAAGAGTATATGGCCAACACAAATAGGACTAGACAGGTTTCAAAAAACTAAGAAGAGTAGACGAATTTGGGTTGGTAGTGAAGGGGGTTGGATGTGGGATGAAAGGAGGCTTTGAATGTGATCAAAATATACTGTACAAAATTCTCAAAGAACTAATTGAAAAGTAAGAAAAGAACCCCAGGCCCCAGAGTTTAGGAGAACTGCTGAAAGTGCTGACTTGAACCTGACTTTTGGCTCTGGGGGGGTGGAGGGGTGGGGAGGTGGGGGTGTAAACTTCCCAAATTGTGAAATGCCCATCTCCCTAATTTGGAAGGATCACCTGCAGTCTCCCCAGTGTATTAGGGCCAGGTTTCGCTAATGGATAGTAGGGACACAAACATTTCAGACTGTCTGAGAATCCCTGAATCAGGCCTCTGCATGGTGAACTTTCCAGATTTTGCTATGGCCATCCCCCTCCTTGCGACTAGCTGAAGTTCCTCCCATTGCTCCAGGGCTTACATTTCCCTTACAACTATTAGGGCCCATACTTCTATCTCCCAACCACTCTCCAGATGCCCATCTGAGGCTACTGAAGTGTACCTAACTAGCTGGAGCCATTGTGAAATCCTGGAGAGTTCCATCTGGTCCCTCCAATAAAAATCAAAAGTGAGAACTTGACGCCTGAAGAGAACAACTTTTCATACCAAATCAGAAACCAACCATGGCATATTAATAGTGTAAACAGAATTAGACTTGACATTGATTCAACAAAAGAAGGTTTCAGTTTCATACCAGTATGACAGGCAACAAAAGAAATCCACGTGCAAAAAATGCAACTAAATAAACAATATAAAACTCCCAAATAATATGTTCCCCCCAAATACCTCCTGTCCTATAAAAGAGTTCAACAATGAGAACCCCCTAGAAATAAATGAGGACACATAATTAACAAGAATAATTATTAGGATCAAAAAATTCAACAATTAAAAGAACAAAGAAAGAAACACCTTAAAGAACTAAAACAAGATAGGGATAAATTAGATAGCTGCTGATTACCCCTCCACATAACAGGGCTATGCCTGCATCGATAGAGGTAGTCTGCTGTGATAGTTTTTGTGGTTATTAGGCCTTAGAACTAGGCTGTTATGGTGGTTGATAAGAGGGTATAGAATGGTCATCCATAAATGGTGCACTTACATCACACTTAAGGCTCACAGCTAATTGTAGAAGGGGGAAAAGAGAGATTTCAAGTCAAAGGTTGTAGATAATTACAAGGAAAGTGTTTTTACACATAACAGGCCAGTTGTACAAATGAACTCACAGCAGTTGTGAAAGACTATGTAAGACTTGTGCAAGCTCAATGCAGACAGAACCCTAGCAAGAAGTTTGGAGGACAGAACTATGTCTCACCCATAGCCAAGGAGCTATTGACAATTGATAGTTGTTGTGAGGTGGAGAGTTAGTTTCCCTTAGGGGTATGGTGACAGAACCTGACTGCTCTTTGGTTGATAGTCCCACATCCAAGAGTTTATGGCTAGCACAAACTGGATTTGATGGGTTTCAAATAATATAAATAAAAAGAGCACAAAAATTTCAGTTGATGGGGAGGGAGGTAGATGTGGGATGAATTACTGGAAATGGGTGAATATGATCCAAATATATTGTGTAAAATTCTCAAGGACTAAGTTAGAAAATTAAGAACCCCAAATAATAAAAAAGTAATTAAAAAAAAATGGCTAAGTAAAACGGTATATTCCAAAGAGATAATCTTTTCCTGAAACTAGGAGCTTCATACTAACCTTTGATATAGAGCCTAGTCCTCCAGATCAGGGAGGGCAGGAAATGGCCTCTGTTTTAATCCCTGTAAGGAAGCAAACATAATGTAACACAATGCCAAATAATCAATAAATAATTTTAGTTGTTATTACCTTAAAATAACTTTTTTTTTCTGTTAGCATCAACAATGCATATGATTAATAGAATAATAATAAAGAAAAGGCTAAGGAAAATGGTGTAGACCAAAGAGATAATCTTTTCCTGAAACTAGGAGCTTCATACTAACCTTTGATATAGAGCCTAGTCCTCCAGATCAGGGAGGGCAGGAAATGGCCTCTGTTTTAATCCCTGTAAGGAAGCAAACATAATGTAACACAATGCCAAATAATAAATAATTTTAGTTGTTATCACCTTAAAATAACTTTTTTTTTTTCTGCTAGCATCAACAAAGCATATGTTTAATAGAATAATAATGGGGCTGGAGAGATGGCTGCTCTTCCAGCGGTCATAGGTTTAATTCCCAGCACCCACATGGTGAGTAGCAACCATCTGTAACTCCAGTTCCAGGCAGGGGAATCTGAACTCAATTCTGACTTCCTCAGGCATTGCATGACATGGGTGCAGTTACCTACATGCACGCAATATACTCATACACATAAAACAAGAATAATAATAACTAAAATATTAAAAAAATAGGATAATGGTATAACAAACTAATGATAGGTAAATAGTTCCATAAAATAAACTTTTAAATTTTTCTTTAACATATTGTAAAATTAATAGATTTTTAAACATTTTAATTTAATTTTTAAACATATTTACTTGACAAATGATATTATTTTGGTAATATTTAATGCATATATACATATTCTAGATATAATCAAGAGATCACTACACCTATCACCTACAGGAAACTAAAGATTTTTTTAAAAATTCTTTTTGTTTGAATACAGGGTCTCTATATAGCCTAGGTTGGCCTAGGACTCACTATGCAGATCAGGGTGGGTGTTCTTTTTTGCTTCTTCACCCAAAATACTAGAATAACAAATGTGTGCCATCAAGCTATAATTTTCAAATACATTGTAAGATTTTTTTTAACAATAATGAAGTTTAAAAACTGATTCCATATTTTTAATCTCTCAAACACTCATTTTTTTTTAAGTTTAGTAAGTAGTTTTATGGCATATTACCTACCAAAGAATGTAAATTATAAAAAAAAAAATATTCACTGACATCAATTATCCCTAAAAGCAACACATGTACTTACTTGTTTTTAAACTTTAGAAACTTATATCAATATAAACTTTAAATACATTTAATGCATGGATTACCATTAATGGTAAGCATAACTTTATGCATATCAAATTGCAGAGGTCATTCATTAGTTTTTTAACCATGATTTGGACACTGAGAATCAGTAGGAATAGAGAGTTAAGTAACCAAAAAACCTAAAGTTATTGTAACCAAGTGAATTTTGATTATTAGTAACAGTTTCATTCGGAATGAATTTTGAAAATGTAAAATCTTATTCTATCCCAAACTTACAAACAGGCTATCATAAAAAAGTAGGTTAAATGGTATATTTACTCAATCTTTAAAGTCTAGCCACTTACACATTTTGTGCAAACACAAAAACCATTAATGTTGACTCTTCAACAATATCACCTAGCTCTGAAGCTTCTATACAAAATTAACCTAGCTTTTTAGAAGACATGGTATATTTTTTGAGATGAGTGTCATGTGTTCCAGTCTCTATAGCATAACCTGAAATCAGGTGTTTTTATTCCTTCATACTGTTCTTTTTGCTCAGTGTTGCTTTCACTAGCTTTGGACTTTTTTGCTACCACATACATTGCAAGATTATTATTTTTATTTCTATGCATAATGCATTGGAATGATGGGATTTCACTGAATGTGTAGAGTGATTTCAAAAGTAGAGCAACTTTGACATTAAATTGGTTGATTCATGAGGATAAAAAGTTGTCTATCCTTAAGGGTATTATTTTCTGCTATTTCAATGTTAATTCTAGCAATGCTTCATTTCTTTAGTTAGGGTTATTCCTACTTATTTTATTTTCCCACCCTCATTGGCATGGCATAATCCAACTATATTGACAAAATTAGTCACCACAATGCCAATAATCAAATTCTTCAAAAATATGAAGTACACTGTGCTTTATTAAACTGTTCTCAAGCAAGTATTATTCTGATACCTCCAAACAAGTATAAACAAAAAGTAAAGCTATAGATGGACATGTCTGATGAAAATATTTTCAAAGATCATAAAAAAAAAAAAAAAACTAGGAAAACACTCAACAGAATAAAGGATATGTCTTCCACTGTGATTAAATGGGATTTGTCTTGGTGAGGCAGAGATGAAACAGCAAGCATTTTACACATATGTTTGAGTAACCAAAAATAAATAAATGGGTTGTGGGGCTGACTCAGTGTTTAAGAGCTCTTGCAGTGGACACTAGTTCAGTAACCAGTGCCTATATCAGGTGCCTCACAACCACCTACAATCCAGTTCTAGGTGATATGGCTTCCTCTTCTGGTCTCTGTTCGTCCTGTATGCACATAGTGCATATAAAGACAAGGAGGGAAACGCACTTGCACATAAGAAAGTAAATTAAAATGTTTAAAGAAAAATTAAATTATATTGACCATTTGAAAAAAAAAATGTATATACATTTCACCAAAGAAGTTGTCACAGGAAAAAATAGTAAATATCTCTCATTTCATCTTCTTGCTTAGAGACAGTGGTTCCCTTCTGAATTTTATATTTACTATCTTCTATCTGTAACAGTTTTTTAGATGTGTGTTTGAATATCAGAGTGTAACACTGTTGTATTTGTGAGTGTGCAAATCATGTGTGTGTGTGTGTGTGTGTGTGTGTGTTCCTGTGGGAGTGGCTGCATGTGTGTGCAGGTGCACTTTTGCACATGAATGAGCACGCATGTGGTTAGAGGATAACCTCTGGTGTTATTTCTCAGATGCTGTCCACTTTGTTTTTTGTGTTGGGTCTTTCAAAGGTTTGGAGTTCACCTAGTAGGTGAGTCTTGATGGTGGATGAGCTCCAAAAATCTGCCTGATACAGGCACCTCTGCAGTGACATGATTATAGGATTTCTGAAAACTGAACTCCAGTCCACATGCTTGTATGGCAAGCACATTAATGACTGAACTCTCATCAGACCCATTTATTTAAGGAGGCCATTATTAGACAACCCTTCAGAGCCTGCCATTTACTATGGTTGGCCTCATAATCACAGATATCTGCCTGCTTCTGCCTCCTGAGGCCTGCATTAAGGCTGTGTTTCTCTAGAGTTAGCATTAAAAAAAAATTTTTTTTTATTTAATTTTATTTATTTCTGTATGTGTATGAATGTACTGTCTGCATGCAGGTTTGTGCTCCCGTGTCGTGCAATGCCGCAGAGGTCAGAAGAGGGTCTCGGATTCCCCTGGAACTGGAGTTCTCCCGGAATTGGAGTTTCAGATGGTTTTTAGCCGCCATGTGGGTGCTGGGGATTGAACCCAGGTCCTCTGTAAGAGCGGTCGGCGCTCTTAACCACTAGGCCATCTCTCCAGCCCCATTTTTTAATATGTGAGGGCAAGTGCCTGTATGTATGTTACATGTGTATATGTACCAAGGAGGCTAGGTAGATGGCAATGGATTCCCTGGAGCTAGAATTATGAGATACAAGATAGACATGGTGGAACCAAACTCAGATCTTCAAAAAGAACTCTTAACCATAGAGCAATCCCTCCAGCTCCTCAGTACCATTTAAATTTTTTCTTTATTTTTAAGAATTTTATACATGCACCCAACTTCTCTCATCTCCTCCCCTTCATTCCCTCCTCACAACTTCATGGTCTTTTGGTTTGTTTGTTTTGTTTTGTTTTGCTTTGTTTTGATAATCCACTAAATCCAGTTAGCACTACTGCTCATATGGATGTAGGGCCAGCCAGTGGAGCAGTGGACACACCCTATAAAAGAATTATTCTTCTTTCCAAAGCTGGTATCTGCCAATAGGTCCTCAGTAAAGATGAAGCAAGGAAATCATTCACACATGTGTGTCTGGATTTTTCTCAGCCCAATTCTTCCACCTTAATATTTTCATTTCTAGAGTAAAAATGTAGATATTTTTATACATGCCAATAGAGTTAAATGTGGAGACACACACACACACACACACACACACACACACACACACTTTGGTGTGAGTCTCCCTACCAAGAGTCTCATCCTTAAATGGGACTGACCCCACCCACCTCCTTTCCCAGGAGGCATAGGTTTTGAATGGTTCCTAGTATAGGGTTGGGGCTTCCTATGTACTTCAATATATCTATGCTGGGATTTTGTCTGGCCTCTGTTTACATGGGAATTGTGCAGTTATCACCATTTTACCCCATTTTTGAAAATTATTCTTTGATGTTTTCTGAGACAAGGTCTTAATGTGAAGCTTAGTTGGAGCTTAAGTCACTGTGTAGCCTGGGAAGGAATCAAAGTGTCGATCTCCCCAGCTCAGCCTCCCAAGTGTTTACATTAGAGCCATGCACTAAGGAGCTTGATTGTTAAGTTAGCTCTTTATTTGGATATATAGCCTCTCAAATGTATGAATAAGTAAATAACTACTTTTACGTGATATCACTGTCTATATAGGCATAAGACATAAAATTTGAGAGAATTTGATAGGAGTTACTAAATTCACTATGACAACATAGAATCAATCTAGGCACAACAAAATCAAATGGTGTCTGTAAAAATGATTTGGTATATTTGAACTCAAATAAAAAATATCTGCAATGAGTTTAAATTAGATTGAGAAATGCTGTTTGGAATGCACAAAACTTCAATAAAATATTTAAAAATTTGTTCTGAAATAATAATTCAGTTTGATCTATTCCAATTAAAAAAAAAATCTCTAGCAGTACAAGACCCATTGAAAGCTCAGCTGGAGAAAAACCCAGCACAGAAATATACAAATGAGTAGCAGAGACCATCCTTGTCTGAGCAAATTGGCCACAGATGTTGGTCTTAGAAAAGGGACTCCATACGGGCTACTAGAGCTCAGGGAAGGACCTGGCACTGAGGAGTGAGCAGGGAGAGTAATTTGGCAGAATGGACTTCAGCAGGAATGACAGAAGGTGTGAACTCTGGGGTGGGGGTGAGGGAGAGTGCCAAGGGAGATGCAGGTATAATGGTGATTAAGGTTGACTGAGAAATTATGCATGAAACATAAAAATTTCAATAAAAAATTTCTAACAGTGATAGATACTAACTAGGGCTCCATAGTAAGTTCTAGGTGCCCATGGCTTTGATGGCCCACAGAGTTCTACTACTTCAGCTTACTAAAATACAAACAAATTAGGGCATATGGTATATGGGGTACAATGTAGGCAGAGGTTGTAAAAATTTGATATTCACTCCATTCACACACACACACACACACACACACCCCTTCCTCTACTCCTGCAGTGCTGTTGGGGATCTTCCCAATACCTTTAGATAGATCTTGAATACAATGTCCTTCCACCTGTCCTCCACTGAAAGAAGTTAAGGAAGGAGGTACAAGGAGTAGCTTCTCTAGAAACAAGAGACATGTAAGGAAGATTTTCCCTGGTTAAGGAAGCATCTTTTCTGATACAACCAGTGGCCTCCTGATTCCTTTCTTTACTGTATGTAGCACTTTTGAGTAGGAAGGCATGTTGCTGAAATTCCAGCAGGACAATGCTGAAAACACACACAGCTATGATCTCCCCCTTTCTGTGCTATGGTGAATGTGTCTCTACCCATACCAGATGAGCCTCTACCCAGACCAGGTGATATCTTTGTTAGTCAGCACCTCTGAAGAAGTGAAAATATTTGGGAACCCTCACAATGGTCCTGACAATGGGCACCACTATCTTGCATTCTGGAGATACATTTTAAAATTCTGATTCCAAAAGCCAGTGTGAAATGAAGAAAAAATATAATGTAAAACCAAAGATCCATCCTGTGTTCTTACCTGTCAAAGGATACCTAAAAGCAAAATCTTGGTTGCCATTTACACATCAGATAAAGCAGCCGCCAAGGTGATGGATCAGAGCAAGGAAAATAGACAATAAAATAAAACTGAACAATTTCTACATGTATACATTTATTGTATAATCTGGGCATAACTAGAAAATATAAGAAATAAGTGGGGTTGGAGAGACTGCGCAGAGGTTAAGTGCACTGTGCTGCTCTTCCCAAAGACCTGAATTTGATTTTCAGCACCCAGATCAAGTGGTTCACAAATACCTGTTAACTCCAGCTCCCAGGAGCCATAAACCCTGTTCTGGCTTCAGGGGAAATTCATGTGCATGTGGCATTTGTATACACACAGACACACACAACACACATACACACCTACCAAAAGATACTGAGTTATTGTCATATTCTGAAACTAGATCATAATTGCAAGATCACAGAAAACTTGAACTTTATATTTCTAAGTATAGCTTTGTATATCACAGACACTTGTCCTTCCCCAACCTCTCCACACACTGGCTATTCTGCTGAGTCACTGACTCACTCAGGCATTCAAATGTGCACACACACACACACACACACACACACACACACACACAGGATCCAATTCACCTTGTCCACTACCCTCTTCCTACAGCCATTTTGGAAACACCCTATTTCCTCACTACCACAGGCATCAGAACTCATCGTATTTGGCCCTCCAAATCAGATCCAAATCACCATTGTTTTTCAGACCTACCTTACACAATCCCAATACTACTGTCATGCACAGATTATCACATGAACTGTGTATTAATTATATCAATGGCCTTCACCCCAGTATATTCCCCACTACCAGGCAGGCGCGTAATGGTAATGAAACTCCCTTAGGACTGTCCCCTCTGTGAAACATCCCATAAACAATACCAATTGTACACTTTTGCAATCACTGTCCTGACACCATCAATTATCTACAATAACAGCCTCAGCTTGGAAAAACAAATATCCAAGCAAACAATTGTGCTGACATGAAAGAATAAATTGAGGGAGAAAATGGAGGTAGCAAGCACACCCAAGACATCGGAGGGGAGCACAATTGAAGCTTTCTCTATGATTCCTCACAGCCAAGACTGCAGGACTGCAATCCTCAGGTTATAGAAAAATATTTCAACCCCTAAATATTTTAATTCTTAAAGAACAAACTACTTAATGCTCACATATAAATGTCACTAAACAGGAAGACTGACCTTGGTTGCGGCACTGTCCTGCTGACAGTCTCCTCAGGTGGAGGCAACAGTCATCTCCAGCTGCAGTTCCTGTGAGCAGGACCTGCTTGCTACAGAGGATTCAGCGTATTCCCCACCCCCAGCTTGTCAAGTCAGCCGGTGGAACATTCCAGCTACGCATGCGTGCATGTTTGCCACACTGCAGAGACTCAAAGATCCTCCCTGAACCTAATGACCTATTGTAGGGGACAATAAACTCCATGCCTTTTTATCACTGATGCCTTAAGGAAGTACTTCAGAAACCACTGTTAACCTGGGTTTAATCATCAGGGCTACCAATTTAAAATATATGCAAAATGGCCAAGGACTAATTGCTTTCTACCCTGATTTTGTAGGCATTAGTGACCACACAATTCTGACTGATATCCCCCGTATATCTTTCTATATACCGCACTGAAAAGCTGCTTAGAAAATAATGTAAACCCAAATAGTCAGTACACATATGTCAGACAATTGAGAGTGGTTGTAAAAAAATTCTCTAACTATACTAGATTTTTTATTAGTAAAAATTTCCACAATTTGTTTTATTTGTATCTTGAAATTTCTAATTCTTTTGACACACTGTGAGAACAGCCCTGAACATACTATTGTATTAATACAAGAGGTAAATAATCATTCTATCTCGGCAATTCCTTATTCCATTTAACATCTTGGTAAATTAGATCCCTACCAAAATGTAAAAACAAACAAACAAAGTGAAAGTTGGTCCTGTTGAATAAATTTGTATACATTCAAATTTTTACCAATAACCAGTCATAGTTGAGATGGATTGGTGAAAAATAAGCACTACTGAACAATGGAAATACTATTTTAGACCAAATAATATACCCTTGTCCTCAGGCCAAACATGATATTTAGGAATGGGAACTGTATAAAAGGTTACAGAATCTGCTGTGACAATGGAAAATCTGGCCATGTACCATACAATAAAGGAAGGGAAGGATTTGCAATAATGAAATAGTGGCCTTGAAAACAAATTTAAAATTTCTGTCAATAATTGGGGCTGCCTCAAATAGAATGTAATTACTGTCTCAATAGGACATAATTGACTCAAAGGCATTCAGGCAGGACTAGCATAAAGAAATGAAAAGCAGGGACACAAGGCAACTTCCACTGCTAACAAATGCAGCAACTACATATCCTGGCTTCAGTCTCATTAAAATTTCCTCCTCCACCTACTCACTGTGGGGAGGGAGCTGATGAAAAGCTGATGAAAATCTCCTTAATATTTGGATCCTGTGGGAATTTGGAGAATGAGGGAAATTTGCTTCTGTGGCAGCCTAGTGAAGAATGGCAGCCATTCTCTTGGGGAAGTGGTGTACGACCCCCTAAAAGCTAGCAAGTTAAAGAAGAGAAATTTTCTTCTCTCCCAAGTTGTTCTACTTCTCGTTACCCCAGTGTAGCACTATATGGGTGTTACCAATGTGTAGCTGAAATTGCTGCAAAATGTGACTGAGAAGTTAAGCTTCCTTATCCCCTGCCCATGCTGTTAGGGTGGGTAGGTTGCCCACCACTGCACCTTGTCTTCGCAGTTCTGATACTTTTCAGGAAACTGGAATTTGCTCTGACAGGGCACTGCTACCCTCTTCCATCCTCTGAATAACTTTCAAGATTTAATCCCTAAGCACAGGAAAATAGAAACTGCTAGACAATGTAGCCTCCTTTGCTACCACAGTCAGAGAATGCATAGGAGCTATTTCTCTACATCACCATTTTATACAATAGCTAATGAAGGTAAGGATCACTGTGGGGATAACTAAATAAGAAAACCAAACCAATTATTTCTGCAACCGCTATTTTAGGGAAAGGGCAGGAAAAATTTACAAAGAATAATGAATAATCACAGTATACACATTTTATCTACTGCATCAGAACCATTTTACCACAATTCTGTATTGTCAGAAACATTTATTTCCACAATAGTCTACCTAGAACTCTTATGATATGTCAGTAAATAATCCAAACTTTGTAAATATTTGTCAAGGGAATGTGTCCAGAAACCATTTGTCCTTTATCAGAGGTGAACGTGCCAGGTGTGGGTGGGATCAAAAAGGTATGAACATGCTGTTAATTCAGTGATATCCAATAAATGACGGGTATCTTGTTTGAAAAAAATATGGAGTGGAAATATTGTTTTAATGTTTTTTAAGTGTTATGAGGGTTATGCCAGCATGTGTGTAATTACTACCCCCCCACCCAGTCATGTAGTGCCCATGGATGTCAGAGGAGAGCATCAGATCCCCTGGAAGTGGAGTTACAGATGGTTGTTAGCTGCCATTTGGGTGCTGGGATTTGAACCCAGGTCTTCTGCAAGAACAGCCCATGCTCTTAACCACTGAGCCATTTCTCAAGTCCTGGAGAGGGAACCTTATCCTAGTTTATGAAATTTATTCAAAATATCTACTGGTTATTGTTCATAGTGGTGGAAGTGCTATGCATGATACCAGATGGAAAACAACAACAAACAAACAAGTAAATAATCTTTAACCTTAGCCAGCTGTGACACCTGTGGACTACAACAACAACTTGCCTGGCAATATATGCCAACTGGAATATAGTAGCACACATAGTATTAGATTAAGTAACTACTCTCTAATTCATAGGATGGAGCCCATACTTGACACTCATATTAGGCTTAGGAACTTGAGAATATATTGGACACAGGACATAGAAGATGTTAATGCTAGTATTATAATAAATAATTGCATTCAATTGAGTCCTAATGACTTGTTATATCCAAATAGTAATTCATCTCTCATGAGAGTTGCATGCAGATGGTTATTAACACAGCAAAATTCTCAACTTTCCAATGTGTACAGAACAAGAGGCTGCAGAACACATCACTGAATAGTACACCTTTATCAAATCCCCATGTCCAGGTTCAGGGATCATTGTGGATGGGGGAGAAAAGGAAAGACTGCGAGAACCTTATGTGATAGATTTCCATAAAGAAGCAGAATTTTCCAGACAACAGGTCAGCTATTCATATTAACTCACAGTAATGGTGATAGCATGCACAACATCCTTGCAAAGTCAACTCAGAGAAAATCCTAGCATATATATGAGGAAGAAGGTTAAAAAGAAACTGATTTAAGGAAACTTTGGCATCCAATGGCCACTCAGCATGAAGACTGATTCTTTCAAGGATGGTGCTCCTAGTAGGTTAACCCAGCTCCAGTGGATGGACCCACTTTGAAGGACATCTGGCACACAATTAGACTCTATAATCCTGATTACATATGAGAGTATATTAAATAAATAGGGGCAGTTAAGGGGTGCTGCATATAGGGGAGGGTATCTAAATACTATAAAATTATATTGAATGAAACTCACAAAATTAAATCAAAAAAGAAAATTTTATATTTTTTGAAAATTTCAAACATGTATATGTTGGATTAATCATACCCTTCCACATTACCTCACTTTAACTCACTCCAAGATCTGATCCCCAACCATGTCTCTCTTTCCAAACTTCACATTCTTTTTCATTATTACTATTGCTATTGTTATTACAGTTATAAGTCCAATTAATGATGACTACATGCAATGATCCTCAGTCTTTGGAAAAGCACAGAGAGCTCTTAACTGCTGAGCCATCAACTCTCCAGTGCCAGAGTCTGTTTTTTTGTTTTGTTTTGTTTTGTTTTGTTTTTTTGAGGGTATGGTGCTAGGTAAGTGGACTAAGTTCCATGAGATGGGCACAGAAAAAAGAGTGTTTTTTTTTAGAATTCAAATTAGACCTGATAGGGCTTTAACAATAAAAATCAGTCCCCCATTTGGGAGACAGAGGACTGTGATTCTCTTTGAGTTGAAGGACAGGTGGGGCTACAGGCAGACCATCTTTCAAAATGATGAAAAATAAATAATAATAATAATAATAATAATAATAATAATAGTAATAATAATAAAGTGTTGCACATGATAGAAAAAATCTAAAATAAGTAAAAGGTATAAATAGTGAACTGTAGATCTTGGGATGAATCTATAGTTTAGGATATAAATGCACATTTTGAGTAAGAAATTACCTGTTTTCTTTTTTGACTGAAATTGTAGGATATGCCACTAAGGCTCTATTTGTTGGAGAGATTCAATACTATTTTGTCACTGCCTATTGGTATCGGTGTGGAAAAAACATGCAGTATTTGAAGAGTATTAAAGGAAGCATAAATGGAGATAACAAACATGCCATTTTTAAATACAAAATTTAATCCATTTATCATGAATCAAGGTTGTTTTTAGTACACTTCTTACAGCACGAACACCCTTGCTTTTCTGCCTATAGGATAACAAAGGTTAGGGAAGCAGCCAACACACATGACTACTGTTTGTGTGCATGGCTAAAGATGGTGTGGTGATTTCATAGCATCATGGGTATTTCATATCCATGAAGGAGGAAGTAGAGCTTAGCACCCAGGCACTTCTTGTGTTTCCTTTTCTGGAGAAGGATAAAAAAATACCCTTTTTGAAAGGTATGAACTCATAGAGAGGCCATTTCTCCCAAAAAGCAAAAGTGCTATGTTTTTAAATACTACTGAGGTTTGGTCTTCTCATAGTGTCCCACTTTTTCTGATTGTTGCACTCTTGTGATTTTTTTTTAATTTTTTCATACTCTTTTCTTGAGCATTCTAGTTTTTTCACTTTATCTTCCAGTGTTGATATTCGATTTTCTGCTTCCTCCAATCTGTTCCTGAGGATTTCTCTCATTCTTTCCAGTTAATTGGGTGAGTGTTTGATTTCCATCAACAGAATAATAGAAAAAAATTTCCTCAGACTAAAAATGACAAACCCATACAAATAGAAGAAGCACAGGGAACACCAAAGAGACAAGATCTGAAAAGAAACTCCCCAGGCCATATCATAGTTAAAACTCTAGATGCACAAAACAAATAAATAATGAAAGCAACTAGAGAAAAAAATAAAAACAAAACAAATAAAACAAACTACATATAAAGGGAAACATATCAGAATTACAGTGGACTTTTCAATGCAAACTATGAAAGCCAGAAGAATGTGGACCAAAATATTCCCAGTACTATATGGCTGGAGATGCCAACCCAGATTACTATACCCAGCAAAAATGTCAATCATAATTGAAGGAGAAAGAAAAATCATCTGGAGTGCACACAGCTTAGACTGAGGATTTCCCAGGATTAAACAGGCATTATCCCCCTCCCCCACCAACTGGAATTGCCAAGGGAGTGTCCAAGTGGATTCTTTGGAGAACCTTCAGAACAGAAAGGGAAGAGTAGGTTAGACTTCTAATAGAAAGCCTAAAACTTAGACAAGTCATCACGTCATAAGCAAGGAGAAAAACAAATCAATCAAACAAACAATGAAGGCATCTTGAAGCAGGCAAGCCTTCAACACAGTGAAGAGGCATTTGGGATTCACACTGGAATACAGGCAAAGAGAAACCCACATGCCAGGGACACAATGAAGGGACAACATGGGAAAGGTGTAGTGTAATTCCAAACCAAGCTCTACCAACCCTGTGGGAGATTCCTACAGTGGGATCCCCATGGAGATGGCCCACAATACAGATCTTAGAGGAACAACTGTGGACATATCAAAGTAAAAGAAATCAGAAGAGACAAAGAGGGCCATTTCATCTTTATCAATGTCAAAATTGACCATGAAGATTTTGCAATCATGAATATATATGCACCAAACTTTATAATGACATTTCTCCAGGACAATTCTCCTCAAGGCACAGTTTAACCCCAGCACACAAATAGTAGGGGACTTCAATACCCCACTGAGCCCTTTGGACAGGTCAACCCAGCAATGAATAAACAGAGAGGCATCTGAACTGAATGATACAATACACCAAATGAACCTCACAGACATCTACAGAATATTCCACTCTAATACCAGAGAATAAACTTTATACTCAGCATCCCATGGAACATTCCCCCAAATCGACCACATACTGGGACACAGAAGAAACCTCCACACATACAAAAAGATTGAAATAATTTCATGCACTCTATCAGACCACAACAAAATAAAGCTCAGCATCAACACCAGGGTAAGCCCTACTACCTATAAGAATTCATGGATACTAAATGACACACTCCTGAATAACGAAAGGTCAAGGAAGAGATAAAGTAATAAAAACATTCCTGGAACTGAATGACAATGATAATACAACACAACAAATCTTATGAGATACTTTAAAAGCAGTCCTAAGAGGTAAGTTTATAACCCTGGGTGCCTACATTAGAAAAATGGAAAGAGCACAGGTAAATGATCTAACACTGAAGCTAAAAACGCTTGAGAGACAACAACAAATGAACACTAAACACAACAGACAGGAAGAAATAACAAAAAGTCAGCAGAAATCAATGAAATAGAAACAAAGAAAACAATACCAAAAACAAACAAACAAACAAACAAACAAAAAAATCAATGAATCCAAAAGTTGGTTCTTTGATAGAATAAACAAGATAGATAGACCTCTAGCCCAGTTAACAAAAAGAAACAAGGAACAACTCCAAATCAATAGAATCCATGATGAAATGGGAAACATCACAACAGACAATGAAAAGATCCAGACAAACATACGGGAATACTTCAAAAACCTATACTCTACTAAGTTTGAAAACCTAGGAGAAATGGATGAATATTTAAAATCCTGTGAATCACCAAAGCTCAACCAAGAAGAGATGACAGCTTGAACAGAACCCTAATATATGAAGTAATTGAAGATGTAATAAGAAGCCTCCCAACTAAAAAAAGCCCAGGCCCAGATGGTTTCACGGCAGAATTTTATAAAACATTTCAGAAAGATCTACAGCCATTATTACTCAAATTGTTTAGGAGGGTACAAACAGAGGGAATTCTCCCAAATTCCCTCTATGAAGCCAGCATCACTCTAATACCAAAACCAGGCAGAGATACAACCAAAAAGGAGAACAATAGAACCATCTTATTAATGAACACATGCAAAAATCCTCAACAAAATACTTGCAAACTGCTTACAGACCCACATCAAGAAGATCATCTATCATGACCAAGATGGATTCATAGCAGAGATGCAGGGATGGTTCAACATACGAAAATCAATAAATATCATAAAACATATAAATGGACTGAAAGACAAAAAACACATGATCATCTCAATTGACACTGAAAAAGCCTTTGACAAAATCAAGTATCCCTTCATACTTAAAGTCCTGGAGGGAACTGGAATGGAGGGATCGTTCTTCAATGTAATCAAAGCCATATACAGGAAACCCATAGCCAATATCATCCTAAATGGGGAAATGACAGAAGCATTCCCTTTAAAGGTAAGAACTCAGCAAGGCTGCCCCATGTCACCACTCCTCTTCAATATAGTGCTTGAAACACTTGCTAGGGCAATAAGGCAAAACAAGGAAATTAAAGGAGTACTAATTGGTAAAGAGGAAGTCAAGCTATCCCTATTTGCTGATGATATGATTGTTTACTTAAGCAATGCTAAAACCTCCACCAGAAAACTCCTAGAAACAATTAAGAGCTTCAGTAAAGTGGCAGGATTACAAAATTAACCTAGAACAATCAGTAGCCTTTCTTTAAACCAACAACAAGAAACTGAAGAAGGACTACAAGCAGAGCTTAGACTTTCCCACTCACAAATAGCCGCAAAAACAAAATACCTAGGAAAAAAACCAAACCAAAGCAACAAAGATCTCTAACAAAAAAAAAAAAAAAAAAAAAAAAAAAAAAAAAAAAAATTAAACCCCTGAAGAAGGAAATTGAAGAAATAAGAAGATGGAAAAACCTCCCATGCTTATGGATTGGGAAAATTAATATAGTAAAAAATGTACATTCTATACAAACTCTGTATAGATTTAATGCAATTCCAATTAAAATCCCCAAGAGTTTCTTCACAGGCTTGTAAAAAAAGAGTCCTTAATTTCATTTGGAAAAACAAATGACCCCGAATAGCCAAAGCAACCCTGAGTGAAAATAGCAATACAGAGGGGATCTCTATACCAGACTTCAAACTATACTACAGGGCTATAGGCATAAAAACAGCTTGGTACCAGGACAAAAACAGACCTACCGACCAATGAAACAAAACTGAAGATCCAAACTTGAACACATACAATTTCATCCACATCATTTTGGACAAAGGGGGGGCAGGAAGACACAATGGAGGAAAGATAGCATCTTCAGCAAGTGGTGTTGGCAAAACTGGATCACCACTTGTAGAAAAATGAAATTAAACCCCTATGACTTACCCTGTACAAAAGTCAAAACCAGATGGATCAAAGACCTCAACTTGAAACCCCAAACTCTGAAGGCGATAGAGAAAAAGTTAGCAGCAGACTACAAGACATAGGCATAGGAAAAGACTTCCTAAATCAGACAGCAGCTGTGCAAGAATTAAGGTCGACAGTTGACAAATGGGACTTCATTAAACTCAAAAGCTTCTGTACATCAAAAGAAACCATCAAGGAAGTGAAAAGAAATCCCACAGAGTGGGAGGAAACCTTCACTGCAGATACATCTGACTAAGCATTGATTTTCTGAATATATAATCTACTCAAAAAACAAACAAAGAAAGAAAACAATTGACCCACTCAAAAGATGGAGCAAAGAGCTGAACAGAGATTTCACAAGTGAGGAATTAGAGATGGCTGACAAACATCTTAAAAAGTGTTCAACGTCACTAATAATTAAGGAAATGCAAATTAAATCTACTTTAAGATATCATTTCATTCCAATAAGACTGGCTAGGATCAAGAAAACAGAGGATACCAAGTGCTGGAGAGATTGAGGTGAAAGGGGAACACTCATCCACTGCTGGTGGAAATGTAAACTCGCACAGACACTATGGAAAGCAGTGTGGAGAACCCTTGGAAGACTTGGAATGAACTTGCCACCTGACCCAGCCATACCACTCCTAGGTATGTACCTACAAGTCCCATCTTTTTTTTTTTGGTCTTTTTGAGACAGGGTCTCCCTGTAGCCCCAGCTGTCCTGGAACTCCCTCTGTAGACCAGGCTGGCCTCGAACTCACAAAGATCCACCTGCCTCTGCCTCCCAAGTGCTAGGATTAAAGGTGTGCGCCACCATGCCTGACACAAGTCCCATCTTACAGCAGAGATACACGCACAGCCATGCTTACTGCAGCTCTCTTCACAATAGCAAGGGGCTGGAACCAACCCAAGTGACTCTCAACTGGTGAGTTGATAGAGAAAATGTGGTGCATCTACACAATGGAGTTCTATGTAGAAGTAAAGAAAAATGACATCATGAACTTTGCAGGTAAATGGATGGAGCTAGAAGATATCATGCTGAGTGAAGTAATAAAGTCCCAGAAAAACAGGACTTTATTGCAGAAAAATAAATGATGAACGGTATCCCTCATCTGTGGATGCTAGCACCAATTAACTAATTGTATGGCAAACTGAGCAACCTTAATGTGATCTGAAAACAACTGTGCTCTTATAATATAGAATCCCTAAAAAAATAAACCAAAAAAAAAAAATAATAAAGGCATGTGACACACACACAAAAAGAAAATATCATGTTCAGTGAAGTAACACAGTCTCAGAAAAACAAACAACGAATGGTATCCCTCATCTGTGGATGCTAGCACCAATTACCTAATTGTATGGCAAACTGAGCAACGTTAGTGTGATCTGAAATCAACTGTGCTCTTATATTGTAGAATCCCTTAAAAAATAAATAAAAATTAAAAAAGAAAAATCATCCATGACATAAACAACATGAAAGAATACCTGCCCAAGAAACCAACCGTTTATAAAAAAACTTGAAGCAATTCAAAGTACAAAAGAAGGGGTCAACTATCCCCAAACAGTGAGAGAAACTAATAAAACTATAACTACAAAAATACAAATCCAGACCAAGAATGCAAACAGAAAATAGGATGAAAAGAAGTAACACATATCTCTCAATAGTAACCTTATATATTAATGGACTTAATTCCCCAATCAAAAGACACAGAATCCATCTATATGCTATCTACAGGAAACACAGCTCACCCTTAAGAATCGGCAGCAACTTAAAGTGAAAGGATAAAAAAATTCTTTTTTGGGGGGTGGGGGGTCTTTTTGAGACAGGGTCTCCCTGTAGCTCCAGCTGTCCTGGAATTTGCTCTGTAGACCAGGCTGGCCTTGAACTCACAAAGATCCACCCGCCTAAGCAAATGGAACCACCGGCAAACTCTGGTGCATCCAACTTTAGAAAACAATCCTGAGCTGGAGAGATGGCCTAGAGGTTCAGAGCGCTGACTGCTCTTGCAGAGGACCCAGGTTCGATCCCCAGCACCCACATGGCAACTGAGAAGCATCTGTCTTTAACTCCAGTTCCAGGGGAATCGGACACCCTCTTCTGACCTCCGCAGCATTGCATGACACAGGTGCACAAACCTGCATGCCGACAATACATTCATACATATACAAAAATAAGTAAATAAAAATTTATTTTTTATTTTTTTAATGTTTTTAATTTTTTATTATTTATTTTCTATGTGTATGAATGTACTGTCTGCATGTAGGTCTGTGCACCCGTGTCGTGCAATGCCGCGGAGGTCAGAAGAGGGTCTCGGATTCCCCTGGGACTGGAGTTAAAGACGGTTTTCAGCCGCCATGTGGGTGCTGGGGATCGATCCCGGGTCCTCTGCAAGAGCAGTCGGTGCTCTTAACCACTAGGCTATCTCTCCAGCCCCATAAATAAAAAACTTATATATAAAAAAAAGAAAACACAATCCTGCAAGACCTTATGGTACCGATTAATCACAAAACACCAATAGTGGGGGGCTTCAATACCCCACTGAGCCCTTTGGATAGGTCAACTGGACAAAGAATAAACAGAGAGACACCTGAAATGAACAATACAATACACCAAATGGGCCTCACAGACATATACAGAATACCCTACCCAAATAGCAGAGAATATACTTTCTACTCAGCACTACATGGGACCGTCTCCAAAATTGACCACATACTGGGACACAGAATAAACCTCAACAAATAAAAAGGAATGGAATCATCTCATGCATTCTATCAGACCACAGTGCAATAAAGGTCAATATGAACACCAGGATAAGACCTGCCACCTATAAGAACACATGGAGACTAAATAATACACTCCTGAATAATGAATGGTTCAAGGAAGAAATAAATAAATAAAAGCATTAATGGAACTAAACAAAAATGACAACACAACACAACAAAACCTTTGGGATACATTGCAAAGTAATATTTATCCATTAAGAAAGATCATTTTAAAATACAAATTGAATTTAATTGTCAATGAGAATTTCAAATTTATATAAATCACATTCATTTTGAGTCTTAAAAATGGTCCATTTCTCTTTTTAAAGGTTCAAAGGGGGGATTTTACCCCAATTAACATAGAAAATGGTAAAGCCAGAGATTAATTAATAGTGTGTCTTTAGGTTATCATGTGTTCTGACTCTATTCCAGTGCTCTGGGCCAGTGTAGCATGAAGACACCTATAGATAATTCATGAATGAATGGTTGTGGCTGTGTTGAGTAAAGTTAATCTATGTATTTTCTAGTGAAATGTATTTTTATTAAGAAGCCTGCTAATCAAGAATGCCCCACACCTGTTGTCTTCTCATCTTTCTACATTCCTGGTGGATGATCTGGTTTCTCTGCCTCTTCCTGGGTTGCTAGTGAAACAGAGTGACTACACTGCTATTTGGTATGTACCTCTATCTGGCTCTCAGACTAGTCGAATGTGGGCTGCAAAGAAAAAGAAATTCCCAGGAGTCTCATGCTTGGGTAATGAAAATGCTCAAGTACTAGTGTTAGCCAGAAGAGCAACTGGCATTCCAGTAAGAAAGTACACAGTTCTTACTATAGGCTTGCTGGACAGACTAGAACTAAATAAGTATGGGTTTATAATGGCATAGGCATGGATGTGTTATTTATATATTCCTACTGACTTCTATTTAAACCTAAACCTAATGTTAATACTATGTAAAAGGGCTTATAAGTCACTGGAATCCTTTATGTGTTCCTCTTCCCAATGTAGATCCAATGAATGAATAAAAATTTGTTATATATTTATGTCATAATTGGATTGTCCATTATCATTCAATATTTCCACTTTATTTCTATTACAACTGGCATACATACTTCTTTTAGGAAATTAGAATAGTAAATGTGTATGTGTATAAATTACATACATTATAATAATTAAATTCATATACAGTATAAGTAAATAAATTATATATAAATATTAAAATTAGGAATTAGGATATATTAAAATAATCATAGCAAATGTTAATATATACATGTGAGGGTTTCCTCTCTTTCTCTTACCTCCGTTCTTTATTTTTTTTTGCAATAAATCCAGAAATGCAGCTAAAAATCAAAATACTGCTTAACCAAAAGGAAAACCTCTATGATTTTAGCAGGTGTATAAACTGTGATATTAGTTACAAAGAGAAAGGTGATTACTGAGATGCAGTGACACAAGCTAGATTGCCTCTAAAACTCTGAATTTGTAATTAACACTTTACTGGAAAATTGCCAGCCCCCTCAATTTACATAAGTTCTATGATTTCACCTTACAGGGTTGGCAAGTTGTCATCAAGACCAAATGTCTTACAGGAGCTTCAAATTTTAGAAAATGTCATCTTACAAAAGAACACAAAATGCTGATGTCTGAATTACAGAATTGGGGAACATTTTTCAAGAAAGGGAAAACAACAACAAAAGCAAACAAAAACAAAAAGAAAACAAAACTCAATCTCAGAGGATACCTAGTGGCAAGTTCATTGGTTAAAGTTTTATTTATATTTATTTATTTATTTATTTATTTATTTATTTATTTATTTATTTTTTGGTGTTTTTGAGACAAGGTCTCACTGTAGCCCCAGCAGGCCTGGAACTCACTTTGTAGACCAGGCTGACCTTGAACTCACAAGAGAACTGCCTGCCTCGGCCTCCCAAGCGCTGGGATTAAAGGAGTGTGGCACCATTCCCACCTGGTTAAAGAACTATAACTAGCACAGCAGCAGCTGGACAAGGAGGTGAGACCTGGGCTCGAGAGTTGAGTGGTTGCCAGCAGCCTTTAAGGAAACCAGCCCTCAGCAGTGAGACAAGGGCTCAGAAGAGGCAAGTGGTGGCCAGTGGCCTTTCAGGAAGTCAGCCCTAGGGGGGGGGGCAAGGGAGCAAACAGTCCACATGCAAGGAAATAGAAGAGACAGGAAACTTCCACAACTCCAGTCCTAGCACACTAGGTTTCAGATCCAACCAAGAGGAACTGGCCAGAGGGAAACAGAGTGAGCATAGAGCTTAGTGGTGAACCGAACTGGTTATTACCTATCCAATCTCTGGAACACATTCAGAAAAGAAAGTGAAGAGTTAGCTAGACCAAAAGTGAAAACCTGAAACTTAGACAGCCAGCCCTCCATAAACAAGAAGGCAAAGAAAGCATCTGAAGGAAACAAGCAAAGCAAGCCTCCAAAGCAACGAAGGAAAAGTTGAGATTCGCATCAGAATACAAACAGTAAAATAAACCCACATGCCAAAAACACAATTTAAAAAAATAAAAAGGGAAAAACACAGAATATATCCACACCAAACTCTACCAGTACTGTAAGAGAAGACCTTTTAAATCAGACAGCAACTGATTTAAAAAGGAACACAAAGAGATTTCCCAAGAAACAACTCAAGACACAGATATTAGAAGGACAATCTTAGACATAAATACTAAAATTAAGTAATATACAGAACAAATCAAAGAACTAAAGGGAGAGCATGACAAACTCAGGAAGGAACTCAAGGGGGAGAATGGCAAATTCCAGAAGGAGGTGTAACACTGAAGAGATACCAGCCTGAAATGAAAAATGGAAACAGACCAGAGAAGCAAGGAGCTACAAGAAAAGAATGACAAGCTAAAAAGGGAAATGGAAAGACTAACGAAATCACAGGATGAAACGAAAAAGGAAAGTGAACATTCATATAATCAACAGGAAAGAATGGGAGAAAGCCTCAGGAACAGACTGGAGGAAGCAGAAAATAGAATATCAACACTGGAAGATAAAGTGGAAGAACTAGAATGCACAAGAACACAGTCCCAGAAAAACAAATGGCCAATGTTTTTCCCTCATTTGTGGATGCTAACACCAAATCCCCAGTTGAAAGGCAAGCTGAACATTACTATTATATTTCTTTTTATCTGAAAACAACTATGTTTTTATAATGTAAATCTCTTAACAGACTCTAGAATTGATCTACCACTTATTTTCAGACTCTGTAATTACTGTATATGGGTGGAAAGTATGTATTCATATTTTAGAGTAATATAAAATTAAAGGAGGAAAATGTGAATTCCTAAACATAAAATAAAAATACTGAGAGATGCAGGGCATTTATGGCCGAATGCATGATCTGGGGTGGGGTTGGGGGAAGGGAAAGGGGAATATGTCTAAATTGAACTGAAAAATGATGTCTGAAATATATAAAACATCAATAAAAACATTATATTAAAAAAAAAACACATACAAGAGTGAAACAATCAGGAAATGTGGGTCAGTATGAAAAGACCATCTGACAAAGTGTTGATTTCCAGAATATATAAACTACTCAAAAATAAAGAAGAGAAAAAACAAATGACCCACTCAAAAGATGGAGCAAAGAGCTGAACACAGAGACTTCAAAAGTGAGGAATTAAGAGATGGCTGACAAACACCTTAAAAAGTGTTCAACATCGCTAATAGTTAAGGAAATGCAAATTAAAATCACTTTAAGATATCATCTCACTCCAATAAGACTGGCTAGGATCAAGAAGACAAATGATTGCCAAGTGCTGGAGAGGTTATGGGGAAAGGGAAACACTCAACCATTGCTGGTGGAAATGTAAACTTGCACAGCCACTATAGAAAGCAGTGTGGAGAACCCTTGGAAGTCCTTCATCTGTGGATGCTAGGACCAATTACCTAATTGTATGGCAAACTGAGCAATGTTGATATGATCTGAAAACTGTGCTCTTATATTGTGAATCCCTTAAAAATAAAGAAATAAAATTAAAAAAAGAAAAATGAGACTGAAAAAAAAAAAAAGAGAAAGAATTCCAAGACAACAGTATTGATAAAATCTTCCACAGACTAATAGAAGAAAATTTCCTCAGACTGAAAAAAGACAAACCCATATAAACACAAGAAGCACATAGAACAACAGACAAGATCAGATGAGAAATTCCCCAAGCCATATCACAGTTAAAACTCTAGAAGCACAAAACAAAGAAAAAATACTGAAAGCATTAAGAGGAAAAACATACAAGCAAACAAACAAAAAACCAAATTAAATATAAGGGGAAACACATCAGAATTACAGTGAACTTTTCCATGCAAACTGTGAACACCAAAAGAATGTGGACCAAAGTATTCCCAGTATTAAATGACTATAGATGCCAACCCACATTACTATACACAGCAAAAATGTTGATCATACTTGAAGGAGAAAGAAAAATCTATGACATTATCAAGATGAAAGAATACATGTCCAGGATACCAACTCTTCAGAAAATACCCGAAGCAATTCAAAGGACAGAAGAAAGGATCAACTATCCTTAAACAGTAAGAGAGAGAGAAATTAATAAAAGTAAAAGTATAAAAATACAAACCTAGACCAAGAATGCACACAGAAAGCAGGATGAAAAGAAGCAACACACATCTCTCAATAATAATCTTAAATATTAATGGGTTAGAAAACAGAATCCATCTATTTGCTGTCTCATCTCACCCTCAAGAATAAGCACCAACTTAAAGTGAAAGGATAGAAAAAAAAAAAATTCCAAGCAAATGGAACCAAAAAGCAAGCAGGTGTTGTCATTCTAATATGAAAAATACACCTCAAAGTAAAACTATCAGAAGAGACAAACAGGGCCATTACATCCTTATCAAAGGAACAATTAATCATGAGGATTTTATAATCATAAATATATATGCACCAAACTCTGATGCACACAAATTTAGAAAACACAATCCTGCAAGCTCTTAAGGTACAGATTAATCACAAAACACTATTAGTAGGAGACTTCAATACCCCACTGAACCCTTTGGATAGGTCAACCAGACAAAGAATAAACATAGAGACATCTGAAATGAACAATACAATACACCAGATGGACCTCACAGACATATACCGAATATTCCACCCAAACACACAAGAATATACTTTCTACTCAGCACCAGATGGAACCTTCTCCAAAATCAACCATATACTGGGACACAGAATAAACCTCAACAAATAGAAAAGGATTGAAATAATTTCATGCATTCTATCAAACCACAGTGCAATAAACTCAATTATCAATATCAGGATAAGCCCTGCAACCTACAAGAATAAATAGAGACTAAACAACATACTCCTGAATAATGAATGGGTCAAGGAAGAAATTAAGAAGAATTCCTGGAACTAAACAAAAATGACAATCCAACACAACAAAACCTTTGGGATCCTTTAAAAGCAGTCCTAAGAGGGAAATTTATAGCCCTGGATGCCTAACAAAACAAAACAAAAAAACGAACAACAACAACAACAACACAACCAGAAAGAGCATGAATAAATGATCTAACACTGCAGCTAAAAACACTGGAGAGACAACAACAAATGAACCCTAAACCCAACAGACAAGTAGAAATAACAAAAATCAGAGCAGAAATCAATGAAATAGAAACAAAGAAAACAATGCAAAGAATCAATGAATCTAAAAGTTGTTTCTTTGAAAGGGTAGACAAGATAGACATCGATCCCAGTTAACCAAAAGAAGGAACAACTCCAAATCAATAGAATTTGTGATGAAAGGGGAAACATCACAACAGACAACAAAAACATCCAATCATGGGAACACTACAAAAACCTATACTGTACTAAATTTGAAAACCTAAGAGAAATGGATGAATATTTGAAATCCTGGGAAGCCACAAAGGTTAACCAAGAAGAGACTGATAGTTTAAACAGATCCATAATATCTGAGGAAACTGAATATGTAAACAACAAAAACAACAACAACAACAAACAACTAAAAACTTCCCAGATTAAAAAAAAAAAAAAAGGCCCAGCTCCTGATGGTTACACAGCATAATTCTAGAAAACATTTAAAGAGCCAGCACGGTGGCATATGCCTTTAATCTTCGCACTAGGGAGGCAGAGGCAGGAGGATCTCTGTGAGTTCAAAGGCAGGCTGAGTTCCAGGCCAGCTGGGGCTACAGGGAGACCCTGTCTCAAAAAAACCAAAAAAAAAAAAAAAAAAAAAACCCCACAAAACAACAAAACAAACAAAGAAACAAACAAAAAAGATTTAAAGAAGACTTACAACCATTACTTCTCAAACTGTTCAGAAGAATACAAACAGGTTAATATCCCAAATTCCTTCTGTGAATTAGAGTGAAGCCAGCATCACTCTAATACCAAAACCAGTCAAAGATAGAACCAAAAAAGAAAATTATAGATCCATTTCATTAATGAACGCAAATGCAAAAACTCTCAACAAAATACTTGCAAACCACATACAGACCCATATGGAAAAGATTATACATCATGACCAAGTTGAATTCATACCAGAGATGCAGGGATGGTTCAACATATGTAAATCAATAAATATCATAAAACACATAAATCAACTGGAATACAAAAACTACATATCATGTCAATTGATGTAGAAAAGCCTTCGACAAAAATCCAGCATCCCTTCATGCTTAAAGTCCTAGAGGGAATTGGACTGAAGGGAACATCTCTTTTTTTTTTCGAGACGGGGTCTCCCTGTAGCTGTAGCCCCAGCTGTCCTGGAACTCAACATTTCTAAATATAACTAAAGCCGTAAAAAACAAAACTATAGCCAACATCATCCAAAATGGAGAAAAATTAGAAGCATTCCCCTTAAAGGTGGGAACCCAGCAAGGCTGCCATTCCTCTCTAATATAGTGCTTGAAAGGCTTGCTAGGGCAATAAGACAAGAAAGGCAAATTAAGGGAGTACTAATTGGAAAAGAGGAAGTCACATTACCCCAGTTTGCAGACAATATGGCATTTTACCTTAGGGATGCTTAAAACTCCATCAGAAAACTTCTAGAAATGATCAAGACTTTCAGTAGTGTTGGGATACAAAATTAACTTACAAAAACCAGTAGCCTTTATGTACAACAACAACCAACAACTGAAGAAGAAACATAATGAGATCTTCCCACTCACAATTGGATCAAAACCAATAAAATTCCGGGGAACAAACCTAACTAAAGACACTGAAGATTCCTACAATAAAAATTTTATACTCCTGAAGAAGGAAACTGAAGAAGACATCAGAAGATGGAAAGACCTCCCATGCTCATGGATTGGGAAAATTAATAAAGTAAAAATGTCCATTCTACCCAAATTAACACACAGATTCAATGCAATCCCAAATAAAATCCCCATGAGTTTCTCCACAGAACTGGGAAAAAAAAAATCCTTAAATTCATATGGAAAAAGAAAAGACCCCAAAGCTAAAGCAACCCTGAGTGAAAAGAGCAATATGGGGGGGTCTCTATACCACACTTCAAACTATACTACAGGCCTATAGTCATAAAAACAGCATGGTACTGGAATAAAAACAGACCTGTAGACCAATGGAACAAAACTAAAGATCCAAACTTGAGCACATACAATTTCAGCCATCTCATATTTGACAAAGAAGACTCAATGGAGGAAAGAAAGCATCTTCAGTAAATGATGTTGGCAAAACTAGATCACCAGTTGTAGAAGAAGAAAACTAAACCCCTACCTCTTGCTCTATTAAAAAAAAAAAAAAACAAACAAAAAAAAAAAAAACAAAAAAAAACCAACTCCAAATGGATCAAAAACCTCAACATGAAACCCAAAACTCTGAAGATGATAGAAGAAAACGTTGGCAGCAACATTATCCACTGGTTCTTTTGCCTGCTATTTTATGCCAGTACCATGTTGTTTTTATTAGTGTACTTTGGCATGATTGATCGGCAATGGTAAAACCTCTAGCACTTTTTTATTGTACAGGATTATATTAGTTATCTTGGTGTTTTTGAGTTTCCAAAAGAAAGTTCAGATTTTTTTTTTAAATTTGATGAGGAATTATATTGAAATTTGATCAGTTATTGTACAGGATTTGTAGACTGCTTCTGATAGGATGACCATTTTCACTATAGTAAAAGATTAAAAGGCCATGGAATCCTTATCACTGAATAAAACAACTAAATTAAACTTAAGGTGCAGGGATCATTGTAGAAGAGGAGCCAGAGAAATTGTAAGAGGCAGAAGGGATGGAAGACCATAAGGAAACTTTTACAGACACCTGCTTAGTTCTTCATGTGAACTTGCAGCATGGTGACAGCATGAACATGTCCCACGTAGCCTCCAACCACAGCAAATCTCAGCACAAACATGAGAAATAGGTTAAGAAACCCAACTCTACCCAAGGAATTACTGGCAACAAATGGCTTATGAGGGGAGATTCAGTCTTATTTAAGTGTGAGTGTGATGCAGTAGGATAACTAGGCTCCAGTGAATGAATACACTGAAGAGCATCTGGAGATCAACATGAATCTTCAGGCATACACACACACACACACACACACACACACACACACACATATATATATGAGTTTAGTTATGGGGTTCAGATATGGGATATAAATATGATCAAATTATATTGTATGGAATTAACAAATATTTACCAAAATTTTAATAAAAATAAGTTTTATAAACTTTTAATTTCAGCACTTGGGAGGTAGAGGCAGGAGGATCTCTGTGTGTTCAAGACCAACCTGGTCTAAATCGTTAGTTCCACCCATCTGTGGTTATAGGGAAACCGTGACACACAAATAAATAAAAAAAAACAAAAACATCCACACTCATACACATAAAATGTTCTTTTAAAAGTAAGTTTTATAAAACACAAAATTATTTTAAAATTTGTTCAAAAACACAGTTACATAAATGAAAAAAAAAAAAAGGCTTCTGTACTGTTGAGAAAACAACATGGTGGAAGGTATCACATTTGCCAGAATGCTTGTCTAGTGTGCACAAAACCTGGGTTTATGTATAACATTGAATAAACCTGAGAGAGTGATGTCCATTTCTCATCTTAGCAATTAACATTTGGAGGCAATTGGATTTTTAGTTTAATGTCATTCTTGTTATAAACTGATTTAAAATCCAGCCACGCATCTAAGCAATTCTTTCTCAAAAAAGGAAAAAAAAAAATCCACAGGCTCTACATGAAATATATGCAGGCACACACACACACACACACACACACACACACACACACTAAACACACATATGCATGCAGGCATGTGCATACACACACACTTTTAAATAATTAAGTTTTTTTATATTTATATCTATCATCTATCTATCTATCTATCTATCTATCTATCTATCTATCTGTGTGTGTGTGTGTGTGTGTGTGTGTGTGTGTGTTTGAGTGCCATGGTAGATGTATGGAAGTTAGAGGAAGTACATGAGTCCATCTCTTTCATTATCCTATGTATGTTCCAGAGATCAAATTCATGAAATCAATTTTTACAGTAACCATTATTATCTGCTGACTCATCTGGAAGGTCATTTAAATATTATTCATATAGGAAGATTGGCCCTTAACCAAAAAATAGGTACTGTAATTAAAAGCAAACATGTTAAGCCTTATATCAAGTCAAGTACTTGCACTCAGATATACATCAGTGCAAATTCATCCACTGGAGTCTATTCAGCCTATGTAGAGATCATCCATAAGGTTGAATGGTACATCAGTTCAAGAAAAATTTTTAAAAACTAAAAAAAAATAGAAACAAAATAACAAAAAACAAGGCTAGAGGGAATGGCTCTGCTAAGAGCACTGCCTGCTCTTGTAGAGGACTTGTGTTAGATTTCCAGCACCCACCTGATGGCTAACAGCCAACTTTAAGACCAGTTCCAGAGGATCTGGCACCCACTTCTGAACTCTGTAGGCAATTCATGACATGGTTGCACTTTTATGCATACAGGCAATACAGCCATGCACATAACATATGATTAAAAAACTTGAAAGGTGATAAATCTAATATAACAATGTGCATTCCAGCCACAATGAGTTGCTACTATACACCTACAAGGACAGAAGGAATACAGTAATAAATCTTAGGACAGATAATTATAAACATTTTCACAGGCAACAACAATGGTTGTGAACACATGGAGCAAATGGAAAATATTCTTACTATTTTTGTTGGTAAAAAAAGACACGAGAGACTTTGTACAACTTTATGGCAGTGTTTTTGGTTTGCTGTAATGCATAGCATATAGATATTATGTAATAGAGTATGGAAACCTGTATTTTTATAGGTTGAAATGAAATGTATGCTTGAAGTAACTCTTACTTGTAATAGCCCAAATCTGACAAGACCTCACAATATTAACCATGTGATTTTAAAAAAGAATATGCATTGCACACAAAAACTCCCTTTTATCTGACATTCTGAAAAAGGTGAATGTGATCAATAACTGCTGATGTATCAATACTATATTACTAACTATATTATATTATTGTTTGTGGGATGAGAACAGGGGCACTAGAGAACGTTCTGAGGTACAAGGAGAGAGCAGATCTCTGCCCATGGAAAGTCCCTCTTCTCCTCACTTTACTTGTAGGTCTCAAGAACATTGAAAAATTTTCTAGGAATACATTATCCTGAACTTATGAAGGTCTTGCTAGAAAGCTTTGTTCTCTTCCCTGGAAGATACATGTTCTTCAAGGATCCTCCAGTGGGGCCTGTTGTCCTTGAAAAACATAATGACAGCTATGTTGCCCCTTACTTGATATTCATTTATTATCATTTCAATTTCCCTTTCCTCATTCATGTTCCCTTCCTCTTTATTTTATTCCAAGACAATTATGTACATTTGAGATATGCTCTCATGTAACATAAGTCAAAAATGAAAACTATAGACTCATTTTATTAATGAACATAGATGCAAAAATACTCAACAAAATACTTGCGAACTGTCTACAGGCACACATCAAAAAGGTCATCCATCATGACCAAGTTGGAATTATGCCAGAGATGCAGGGATGTTTCAGCATACATAAATCAGTAAATGTCATTAAAGCACATAAACAAACTGAAAGATGAAAACCACATGGTCATCTAAGTTGATGCAGAAAAGGTCTTTGATAAAATCCTACATGCCTTCATGTTTAAAGTCCTAGTGGGAATTGGACTGGAGGGAACATTCCTCAATATAATCAAAGCCATACATAATAAACCCACATCTAACATCATTCTAAATGAGGGAAAAATTAAAGGAAGCCATCATGGCTGCTCTCTTTCTCCACTCCTTTTTAATAATAGTGATGAAACACTCACTAGAGCATTAAGACAAAAAAGGGAAATTAAAAGAGTACTAATTGGTCAAATTATCAGGAGGTCAAATTATCCCTTTTTGCAGATGGCGTGCTAGTTTACCCAAGGGAAGCTAAAAACTCCATGCAGAAAATTCCTAGAAATGATTACCAGTTTCAGTAAAGTGGTGGGACATAAAATTAACCTAGAAAAATCAGAAGCTTTTCTTTATACCAATAATATTCAATTGGAGGAGGAATACAAGGAGACCTTCCCATTCATAATAGCCTCTAAGAAAAAAAAAAATTATCTCAGAACAAACCTGACAAAAGACACTAAAGATCTCTACAACAAAAATGTTGAACTGTTGAAGGAGATTGAAGAAGACAACAGGAGATGGAAGGAAATCCCATGCTCATGGACTGGAAGAACTACTATATTAAAAATGACCATCCAACCCAAATTAATATACAGATTCAATGCAATCCCAATTAAAATCCCCATGAGTTTCTTCACAGACTTAGAAAAAAGCATCCTTTTAAATATGCATTAATCGAATATACACCAATTGACGTGAGATCAACAAGTACCCAGTTTTGCCTAGACACTGTCTACAGGATACATGGTGTTTTAGGACTTAGTAAAAGTAAATATGTGTATATTACACAACATTGGTTTACAGACTCTGATAAAAACGGTAATGCATCTGAGTTAAATGGAGATATAAATCGCTATTGTCCACATGTGTTTTACATAAAATCTGTAGAGCAATAACTTTGGTATTGGCACATAAAAATGTTCTCTATAATTTCTCTGTTGTACAGTATCACCTTGTAGCATTCTCTTTAAGATGATTTAGCATAAAAATTAAGTTTGCTTCGCAAGTTAATCATATATAGTCACCCAAAACAACATGGGTGAATTTGATGAAAACTGAGCCTTGATTCCACCCTATAATTATGTATAATACAACTGTCTTCTGGAGACTCATGGGTTAAAAAAAAAGGGGGGTGATACAGATAGACATGAAACCTTTTCATCAAAAACCTTGCAATACAAATCTTTTATTTTTATTTTTTTATTTTTTTTATTGGTGCTTTGTGCATTTCAAACATCATTTTCCAATTCAGATCAGGCATATTTCCCTTTCACTTCCCCCCAACCCCCACCCCATCCCAGATAATGCATTTTTGCCATCTGTCCTGCATCTTTCAGTTTTTTTTTTTCATTTTTTAGCTATAAGTGATGATCCATGAGTACAAGCATCCTTCATATGAAACCAATTTGCAGGCTGTTGTGCCGAAACCCCCACAGCCCCACCATCCAGCAGGGGGTGAGGGGTTGTATGTTCAATCAAGTTGATCAAATGAGTGTCCAGACTACATTGCTGTAGTTTCACCATTCACCCCAATCGCAGCCCTTACATTCTACCACGCCCCCTCTTCCGCAGGTTGTTCCCTAGGCTTAGAAAAGGGGCACAGGTGGATGAGAGGTAAAACAGTCCACTCTCTCTGGAGCTGTTGACTTGGACTCTGGTCAATTCTGGCTGTTTCCTTTCATGGGCTGACAGTTTGTCCAGGAATAACCTTTCGATCCTACTAATGAAGAACAAGCAATTAGATATATAGGTATTTAAGCAGCACTAATAGTTATGGTAGGTTACTTTAGCATAGACACATGTTTGGATATGTTAATCCATGAATTACAATTTTCCCCCCTGTTAAATATGACAGGGTCTTACTGTGGCTTATAACATCT
>VZQC01006228.1:1847616-1977492 GCA_009823505.1 Rhizomys pruinosus | reverse complement strand
AAAAAAAAAAAAAGCATCCTTAAATTCATATGGAAAAAAAAAGACCTCAGATAGCCAAAGCAACCATAAACAAAAAGAGCAATGCAGGGGGGATTACTACACCAGACTTCAAACTATATTACAGGGCTATACTCATCAAAACAGCCTGGTTCTGGCACAAAAACAGACCTCTAGATCAATGGGAAAAAGATGACATCCAAACTTGAACAGAGGCCATTCCAAACCTGAACACATGCCATTTCAGCCACCTCATATTTGACAAAAGGGCCAAGAAGACTCAATGGAGGAAAGACACAATAGAGGAAAGAGAGCATCTTCATCAAATGGTGCTGGCAAAACTGGTTCACCACTTGTAGAAGAATAAAACTAAACCCCTACCTTTCACCCTGCACTAATATCAACTCCAAATGGATCAAAGACCTCAATTTGAAACCTGAAACTGTGAAAATGATAGAAGAAAAGGTTGGTAGTAATCTAAAAGATGTAAGCATAGGAAAAGACTTTCTAAACCAGACAAGAGCTACAGAGGAAACAAAGTCAACAATCAACAAATGTGACCTCATTAAACTCAAGAGCTTCTGTATAGTGAAAGAAACAAAGAAGAAAAGAGAAAATCCACAGAGTGGGAGAAAACCTTCACCAGTGATACATCTGACAGAGGATTAAATTCCAGAATATATAAATTACTCAAAAAACAAAGGATGTAGAAATCAAATGACCCACTCAAAAGACGGAGTCAAGAGCTGAACAGAGACTTCACAAATGAAGAAGATGACAGAGAAAGATCTTAAAGCAGGAGGATATTTGTGAGTTCAAGGCCAGCCTGGTCTACAGAGTGAGTTCCAGGACAGCTGGGACTATAGGGAGACCCTATCTCGAAAAGACCAAGAAAAAAAAAAAAGTTCACAATTGCTAATAATTAAGAAAATGCAAATTAAAACCACGCTAAGATATCATCTTACCACAGTAAAACTGGCTATGATCAAGAAAATGGATAATACCAAATGCTAGAGAGGTTGTGGGGAAAGGGAACACTTATTCATTGCTGGTGGGAATAGAAACTCTGGCAAAACCTATGGAAAGCAGTGTGGAGAACTCATAAAAGACTCAAAATGAACATACCACCTGACGCGGTCATACCACTCCTGGGTTTATACCCACAAGACTCTTCCTATTGCAGAAACACATGCACATCTATGTTTACTGCAGCTCTCTTCACAATAGCAAAGAGCTGGAACCAACCCAAGTGTTCCTCTACTAATGAGTGGATAGGGAAAATGTGGTACATCTATACAATGGAGTTCTATGCAGTGGTAAAGAAAGACAACTTCATGAACTTTGCAGGCAAATGGATGGAACTAGAAGCCATTATGCTTAGTGTGGTTAACACAGTCCCAGGAAAACAAATGTTGTATGGTGTCCATTATTTGTGGATCCTAGGACCAAAGTCTAATTTGTAATGTAACAAACAGTACATATATATTTATATCTATACATCTATACATCTATCTATCTATCTATCTATCTATCTATCTATCTATCTATCTATGTATCTAATACCTGATGTTACTCATCAACTTACTATGTAATGTGGAAATGTAAAGTTTTATATATATATATACATATATATATATATATATGTTTTAATTTTACCTTGATATAACTCTACTGTCAAAATGTCAATCCTTAAACATGTTTTGGAATTATACTGTAGTTTATTTTCAGACATCATAATTTTGGTATATATGTGGCATATATATATATATATATTTTTTTTTTTTTTGAAGTGATACATACCAGAAGGAAAAACAACAAAAAGGACTGGGTCAAAGAACCGACTGAAACAGTAAACTTCTCCATCGAAAAAATTTATGAAAAGTCTGAGAAAAAGATGTATGACACGTAGGGCAGAATGTATGAACACTGGTGGGGTGAGGGGCAAGGAAGGGGTAGTTGAAACTTATCTTGAACTTATCCTGCAGCATCTATCCTCCAACTACAAGATTATAAACATGTGATAACCTCTTCAAGGAGGCATGTGCTTCCATTGAAGGAAATTCAGTGAGGTGGATACTTGTAGTTAGTATGTCATCAACTTTATGCAAATAGGGGTTTGGAAGGCAAATTTGGGGAATGACCTTAGAATGGATTTTTTTTTTTTTTAGAATGGATTCTAAGACATGTGATTAAGGATAATCCATTAGAGAGTATAGTACTTTGGAAGCACCAGTGGAGCCATTTACCTTTATGTGGCATGGGATTAGATGCCACTCTGATAAACTGCATAAAATTTACATGCATGCTCATGCCCCCCAAATGGGTGATGGACCAGAGTATGTATCATTATCTCTAAAAGTAGCACTTATGTATTGGAACATAAGCAGGTTATGTTTACTGTTGAGTTACGGAACTTCCCTGTCGACAGTAAGATATGAAACTAAGCTTGGCCAAGTGGGGAAAAATACATGGAAAGGCTTAATAAAAATGAGAAAAGCATATAATGATAATGTCCTTGTAGACAAACAAAAAGAAGAAAAGTCCAAGGTATATTTCCTCCCCTCTTATTTTTTTTTTTTTTTTTGATACATGGCCTCACTCTGTAGCCAACTGTCGAGGACTTTCAGAATAGGCTGGAACTCAGACAGATCTGCCTATAATGGCATCATGGGTGGTAGCATTAAATTATGCACTGAGATTCTCTGCTCTGCTTCCCTTACTAAATGGTTAGGATACATGTATAAGATCTATGCTGCAGATTACATCTTAAGTATCAGAGAGTAAAGAGGCAGAGAAGGGGGTAGGTCTGATAAATGAGGCTGCTCCAGTTCAACTGTTAATACAGAAGAAGGGGGAAAAATCCATGATTCAGTATGCACACAATGGCCCAATATAGGAATCTTTGGTAATTAGGGAATATTCTTCATCATAATTGCTTACATTAGTGACTTTTAAATAAGGAATGAGTCACTCTGAGCCTAGGTCATGATTCTTTGTGTGATACAGAGGGACTGGGAGAGTTCAAAGCCCTGTGGAAATGGAAGTGCTCTCTCTCTCTCTCTCTCTCTCTCTCTCTCTCTCTCTCTCTCTCTATGATACAGAGGGAGTGTGTGAGTTAGAGTGCTGTAGAAATGTGGAAAATGACTAATACTAATACTAATACACACACATCTCTTCTTGAAACAAAGGTTGCATAAACTATGACAACATTGGAGAAATAAGTTCCTGATAAACTGTCTTATAGGGGCCATTAGGGACACAGAGCTATTGCTCTGCTGGTTATCTCTAGGAATCAGGAGGCTGAGCACAGAAGAGGAAGGCAGACATTACAGAGGGAACTGAACATATTATAGGAAGTATAAGATGTCCCTATGAATACCAAAGACTAGCAGATAATCAAAGAAGGAAAGGCATCACTGGTGGAAAAGAGGATAACTGTGACGATGCCTAATGTCCAGTTCACTGAACCAGGTGGGACAACAGTCACAAAGGAGTTAAGAAAGTGTTTATTTATAGCAAGAGATAGGAGAAACTGCCCTTCAAGTTTTTGGTCAGGGAAGTCCATATGATTCCCGAAATAACACAGGCTATTGCCACAAGCCTTGATTACCCAGAACTTGAAGGTAAAAGATAATTCCTGAAGATAAAAGACATACTTGGGACACAGAACTTGGAGCAATGAAACCGGAAGTCTATCCTCTGAATACTATCTCACATAGTTCTAGAGGATATTATGTGAACTCCTAAGAGAGAACATAAATCAATGGTCCAACCTAGCCTAAAAGCTTAACAACCACAACAATGACCAGCACAACACACTACAGCAGTGCAGTAGGGGCACGTTTATCTTGGGGGTAATCAATAGCTAACTAATTGCACTTAAAGTCCACCCTATTGGAGGGGACATTTTCTTTTTTTTTAAATTTTTCTTTTTTTTTAATTTTATTTATTTTGTATGTATATGAATGTACTGTCTGCATGTAGGTTTGTGCACCCGTGTCATGCAATGCCTCAGAGGCCAGAAGAGGGCGTCGGATTCCCCTGGAACTGGAGTTAAAGACGGTTCTCAGCCACCATGTGGGTGCTGGGGATCAAACCCGGGTCCTCTGCAAGAGCAGTCGATGCTCTTAACTTGTAGCCCCAGCTGTCCTGGAACTCACTCTGCAGACCAGGCTGGCCTTGAACTCACAAATATCCACCTACCTCTGCCTCCTGAGTGCTAGGATTAAAGGCGTGCACCATCAATATCACTCTTATATATACAGTTTGATAGACATATAGACATAAATGTTTTTTCTTAATTGAACAATATGCACATTATTCAGCCTTCTTCCTGACTCATTTATGAATTTCCACATAAATCTCAGTGTTATTAAGAATATGGTTCAGTAGTTTTAGTAAGACTACTTAGCCTTGATAATCTCCTAATGATCTATTCTCCTGAGTGATGATCTGGTACTCTTTCCTTCCTTCAGCTTTGACTGAGTTGTTCATCCATCAGCAAAATTTCTGTTAGGTCAGGTTATCTGTCTCCTAACTCTTGGTAATTTTCCATCTACTGATTGCCAGAACATCTATAGTTAAAGTCCCAACTACTACATGTGGTATTTTTTACCCTCGAAAAATGATCAGCATCAATGTCCCATAAGTATATGTACTTTGTTTATGTACCAATTAAACTACATTGAAAAGCAACTAAGAAATAAGAAAAAAAGGACTATAAAATACAACTAAGAAATAAGAAAATAAGTACTATAAAATGCTTCAAATAGAGCCAGCGATATTGCTTAGAGTATAAAAACATTTGCCTCTAAGCCTTATGACCCCAGTTTAATCTCTAGGAGGACCCACATTGTGGAAGGAGAGAACCAACTCTTTTAAGTTGTCCTCTGATCTCCACAAATGATTTGTGGCACTCATGTTATCTCATAACACAATTAATTAAAAATGTAACATATATGCCGGGCGTGGTGGCACACGCCTTTAATCCTACCACTTGGGAGGCAGAGGCAGGCGAATCTTTGTGAGTTCAAGGCCAGCCTGGTCTACAGAGTGAGTGCCAGGACAGCTGGGGCTACAGGGAGACCCTGTCTTGAAAAGACCAAAAAAACAAAAAAAAAAAAAAAAAAAAAAAGTAACATCTTAAAGAAGTAAACATGATGATCACTGATAATAACCTGTTACATTTCTGAAGTTAAAATACATACATTCTTTGTACATAGTATGTGACACATAAGACTTGCTTAATAAAACTATTACAAAATGGCCATCCTACACAAACTAATACACAGATTCAATGCAATCCCAATCAAACTCCCCAACAGTTTCTTCTCAGACTTAGAAAAAAATTCCTTAAATTCTCATGGAAAAACAAAAGACCCCAGATAGCCAAAGCAACCCTGAGCAAAATGAGCAACACAGGGGATAACCATACCTGACTTCAAACTCTATTACAAGGCTATAGTAATAAAAATGGCCTGGTACTGGTACAAAAACAGACAAGTAGATCAGTGGAACAAAATCGAAGATCCAAACCTGAGCACATGCAATTTCAGCCAACTCATATTTGACAAGGGAGCCAAGAAAACCCAATGGAGGAAAGACAGCATCTTCAACAAATGGTGCTGGCAAAACCAGATCACCACTTGTAGAAAGATGAAGCTGAACCCCCTACCTTTTACCATTCCCAAAAATCAACTCCAAATGGATCAAAGACCTCAGTGTGAAACCAAAAACCTTGAAAATGATAGAAGAAAACATTGGTAGTAAACTACAAGATATGGGCACAGGAAACGACTTTCTAAACCAGACAGCCATTGCACTAGAAACAAGGTCAACAATAGACAAATGGGGCCTCATTAAACTCAAAAGCTTCTGTACAGTGAAAGAAACAATCAATGAATTGAAGAGAAAACCCACAGAATGGGAGGAAACCTTCACCAGTGATATATCAGATAGAGCATTTACATACAGAATATATAAATTACCCCAAAACCAAGGGATCAAGAAACCAAAGGACACTATCAAAAGATGGAGTAAAGAGCTTAATAGAGAATTCACAAATGAAGAAGTGAAGATGGCCAAGAAACATCTCAGAAAGTGTTCAATATCACTAATAATTAAGGAGATGCAAATTAAAACCAGCTTAAGACTTCACCTTACCCTGGTAAGACTGCCTAACATTAGGAAAACAAATGACACCAAATGCTAGAGAGGTTGTGAGGAATGGTGAACACTCATCCACTGCTAGTGGGAATGCAAACTAGTGCAACCCCTATGAAAAGCAGAATGGAGAACTCTTAAAAGAATGAAAATGAGCCTACCACCTGACCCAGTCATACCACTCGTTGGTCTATAACCACAGGACTCATACTATTGCAGAGATACATGCACTTTTATGTTTATTGCAGCTCTCTTCACAATACCACAAAGCTGGAAACAAAAATGTGGTACATCTACACAATGGAGTTCTCTGCAGCGCTAAAGAAAGATGACATCATGAACTTTGCAGGTAAATGGACGGAAGTAGAAGAAATTATGCTTAAGTGAAGTAAGACAGTCCCAGAAAAACAAATGATGTAACCTGTCCCTCATTTGTGGACGCTAGCAACAAATCCCTGATTGCAAAGCAAATTAAGCATTGTCTATATCTCTTTTTAAAATTTATTTATTTATTTATTTATTTATTTATTTATTTATTTGAACGTACTGTCTGCATGTAGGTTTGTGCACCCGTGTCGTGCAATGCTGTGGAGGTCAGAAGAGGATGTCGGATTCCCCTGGAACTGGAGTTCTCCTGGAATTGGAGTTACAGGCGGTTCTCAGCCGCCATGTGGGTGCTGGGGATTGAAACCGGGTCCTCTGCAAGAGCAGTCAGTACTCTTAACTGCTAGGCTATCTCTCCAGCCCCATATCTCTCTTTTATATGAAAGCAGCAGCATGGTTAAAAGGTGAATCCCTGAATGGGCTTGAGAACTATCCTACCATTTATGTTCAGATTTTGTAATATAGCTATATGGGTGGAGGATAAGTATGAATATTCTGAATATAAAATTAAAGGGAATATGTAAAATAAAACTGAGGAAAAGATGCAAGACATGTATAGAGGAATGCATGAATGGGGGGCACAGAAAGGGGAATTTATCTAAATTGGACTGAGAAATTATATATGAAATATGCAAAATATCAATAAAAATATTGTATAATTAAAATGAATGAATAAATACAATAAATAAACAGACAGATATGATTACAAAATATGAGATCCAAAGACTATATCATTATCAGGGTCCTGAAAAATTTGGTAATGGTGATGTCCGTAGCCATTTCATTATCAATCAATGATTATTTAAAATAACAACAAAAGAAACAAACATAATGGTAGAATATGGTACAAGCATATGTGTGAGAAGGAAGAAACAGAAACTTTAATCAGGAGCTTGAACTAGCACTTCTTCCAATCACTGGAATCAGAGGTACTAGACAATTTCTATTATAATTTCATTTCTGTTAACAATAGCATATGCTTCTCTCTAAAAGTTAGGATAGAAAAAAAATAGGATAGTCAAATCTCTACATGTAGAGGTTTTTACAGAAAAATGCTAAGATCAAATAATAAGTACGTCATGCTTTCATGTTTTTGTGTGTGGGTTTCTGATCTTTATTATACGTTCTCTAATAGTGTGCTGAAATTCTAATCTTAAGGCATAAATTGGAAGTAAAATTGGTTGACTTAACAACAAAATGAGAAGGTTTTTTACTTCAAGGCTGCACATTCTACTGTGCTTTTGCAACAAGGATGAGCAAGGATGTTCAAGGTTATGGTTTACCGTGTCTCTTAAAACCTACCTTGGAAAGTCTTTCCTATGGTGTCCTGATACCCTCCCAGACCCCTCTATTAACATATGATGGATCCCTACTTTCCTGCTCTTGACTTCCATAAAGACCAATAGTACGCAAAGTTTCATTACTTATTAAAGTGGCCTTTTATAATTAAAATAAATGCTGACCACTGAGTTACATTGTTTTAGTGATACTCTTCTAAGAATAGATAAGTAATTTCAAATGTAGAGTTCAGTAGAGATAGCAAAGTGTCAGGCCAACCAGAGAACAAGATTCATGGGGGAGGACAGGGACAAAAAGGAGTGACTGAGAATGAAGCATACACATATCTATGAAAATGTCTCAGTAAAACACTCATTATGTAATAGGCAATAAAGTTCCTTTCTAAGCATTTCTGATTTAGAAAGTACTGAGCCATCCTAGAACCCAGCAATATTTATTTTTGGGTCATATATTTTTAGCTCCAGTTTTAGATAAAGTAAACTTTATTTTACTTATGGTATTAAGCAACATCCACTCTAGTGTAGCTGAAGAAAAAGCATATTTGGCTACACTGTTACTGTTTACTGTATTTTGCTCCCTATTTTATGTCTAAGTACTGTTTTATTTTTTAAATTTTAAAAATCTTAATAATGGCTTCTAGCATGTCAGTTTCTAAAACATGAGGTTTTGCTAATTGAGATCAGCTATCTACTTATTACTCTCCCACTAAATGGGATTTGTAGAAAAGATTTCCCTTCCTCTGAAATTTATAAATTTAAGAAAATCCTAGAAGAGGCATGGATGCATTTCTTAATGCAGAGAAGCAGCAACACTGGGGCTGAATTTACTTGAATGGATAAAAAGTGTATTGTTACAGAGGTAGACAAATTACATATAAAAATGATATTAGCCTTACACTGAGTAAATAACACCTATAAGCATGTGAAGATGTGATATTTTATGTTACTTGAAAAACTTTATATATACCTATCTATGTATATTTTGATGGGTTGAAATGATAATAGTACTTTATATTATTTTATCTATAACTTTTGTAAATCTTGAATATATTCTTGTTTACTTTCCTATGTTCTGTTTTGTAGCCTTAAGAAGTGTTTCAATCCAGGCCAGCTGGGGCTACAGGGAGACCCTGTCTCGAAAAGACCAAAAAAAAAAAAAAAAAAAAAAAATTTCAAAATATCTGAATGCATAAAATTAAAGTAAATGCCCTAAAAGGTGTAACTGTGTTTAAGCAATGGAGAAAATGGATGATAAATTTAAATTCAAAACACACAGAAACACAATGTTCAGTACTTTTTTTTTCAGTACTTGTTTTTAAATGCAATGATGAAGCCCTGTGTGGTGGCACACACCTTTAATCCCAGGGCTCTAGAGGCAGCGGCAGGCGGATCTCTGTGAGGTTAAGGCCAGCCTGGTATACATAGCAAGTTTCAGGACAGCTGGGACTACAGGGGGAACCTTTCTCAAAAAGACCAAAAAAGAAGAAAAAAAGAGGGAAATTCCTTTGAAATTTTTCAATTTAAAAATAGTAATTTCTGTGTTGGGCATAGTGGTGCATGGTTTAATCCCAGCACTGGGCACTCAGGCGACAGAAGTAGGCGGATCTCTGAGTTCAAGGCCACCCTGGTCTACAGAGGAGCTCCAGGCCAGCTAGGAATAAAGGAAGACCCTGTTTCAAAAAGACCCCCCAAAATAGTAATTTGTAATGATTTATTGACTCTGGATAATTATTGATATTGAATCAAGATGTCTTATTTTAGTAGTATACTATTAGAAAACAGAGGAAAAAAAATCAATAGAGAAATAAGACAAAACAATGGTCCAACTTTTTTTTTTAAAGGACAGAGCTGGGTGTCGTGGCACAAGCCTTTAATCCTAGCACTTGAGAGAGAGAGGCAGGCGGATCTCTGTGAGTTCAAGGCCAGCCTGGTCCACAGAGTGAGTTCCAGGATAGCCAGAGGTACAGGGAGACCCTGTCTCAAAAACACACAAAATAAATAAATAAATAAATAAAAATAAAAAAGGACAGATGTTATTTTAAATATGTGAAGATTCAAGAATAATGCTAAATGACAGAAATGAACATTTCTAGCATTTAAGAGGAAGGGTATATATTTTTCAGGATGAATGAGATTGTTTTAGAAACAAAATATATACTTTTGAAAAACAAACAATAAAACTAACCACCTGTGGTTAACATAAAATAAACAGCAAGATAAAAACATATAGGAAATGTAAATAGTCAAAAGTTTCATGTGGAGCTATATGTTGAAAGATTGCAGTGTATGAGATTGGTAGGGAATTCTCAGCAGCCCATATATAAGGAAACCCAAGCTCAGACAAAGGAAAGCAAAGTAGCACTCATCCCCCACTTCTTGAACCTCACTTCAGAGGGACACCTCACTCATATCCCCCTTTTGGGCCTCACTTGGGAGGGGCACCCTACACATCTTCCCCTCTTGGACCTCAATGTGCAAAAACAGGCAGGTTATCCTGAATGATTCAAGATCCTCCCCAACAGCCGGTGAACTTAATAGCCCCAACTACTTGCTACCAGCACCAAAAAATGGTGTCTGCAACCTACACAGAAACCCTAAGGTCCTCAGGGAAGACGGTCCTAGTGCAAGTGCAGTATCAGGATCCTGACACCACAAAGAGACTATGAATACCACAAGTTGCCATGTTATCACATGTCAATGATTTAACAAACAACCACCAGAAAACCTTGAAATTAAGCCATTCTCTTTGTCCTGTGAACCACAGTGTAACTGACAAGGATATTTATGGAAACAATCCGAATCCAGTTGGTTCATAATAAAAATCAGGCACTACAAGGCTGATTACTATTCACAATTATGAACTAGGTGTGTGTTGATGTTCACATAATCTTCATTGTGTTTGTAAATGAAAAAAAAAATCAGCACTATAGTATTCATACTGATCTTTGGCACTCATATGTAATAAGTAACTGGAAAAGCTGGTATTGGGCAGTGTTCTCTATTTCTATCCAGGGAAGTATCAGTTGTACACCGTCACTACAACAACTATGCATTATATTCAAGTAGTGAAATAATCAAAAGAACTCTGCTCTACTGAACAAATTAATTTGTCCTGGACCACCATATTTTTCCAGAACTCTTAAACAACCTGTTCTTTGGTATCACCATTCTGTTGAATACTCGGTGGTGCTGTGAGCACATGGGTCACTGACTCCCCAAAGCATACTATGGCATGAACTTCTGAAGAGATGACTCTAAGAAGAGATTACAAGTAGAATAGTCTGTTTCCAAGACAAGGAGAAATTACAGACTATATTAGTATCTTTCCACAGCAAAGTCTAACTACATCAAAATTAGGTTCAGTCTTTAAAATTCATTTCCCCCTCTCTGTCCTTTTTATCCTTGATAATAAGCTGTTGTAGTCTCTTCTATCCCATATAGTTCACTTTTTTTATATATACAATGTCCCTATTTCTCCCTTATCTTTTTACCCTTTTCAAGTTACCCAAACCCATTTTGCAAGCATAGCAGTCTACTCTTAGAAGACCATATAGTTATGGATGAATAAAACCATAAAAAATGTTTTAAATCCTTACCATCAGAAAGTAAAAATCTTTATACTCTTCTTGTGAATTGTCAACTTGTTTCCACTTCTTTACATGCTCTTGTCTCTGACTAGTAATCCTCTCTGTCTCTCATAGTTCTAATTTGCATGCTTCTCAACTACTTATTTTTGTTCATAAAAAAAATCTGAGAAACCTTTACAGTCCTTCACATATTGGTTGTTTGCCCATGTAACTCCTGGATTACCACAAAACAATGCACATCCCTGAGTTGCATTTATTTTACTACTTGCCTCACAGAGTCTAAAATTCAAATTTATTTGTATTTCCCATTTATGTGAATCTCTTCTTGACTGGTATCTCAAAGCAGATATTATCTTTGCTGTTCACTTGCCCATCAATTATGTGGAGCAATGTGCATGACCAATAGTTGATGCTTATTTTAGTTTGTAAGATGAATGGTTCGTAAACAATTAGTTTTCATATAGTAATAATGAATAATCACATATTGAACTTGAAAACCTGTTATATTTATACCTGGTATCTGTAAAGGTATCAATGTTAAGGTTTCAGATCAAATTGATCAATGAACAAACCACAGTAAATTGGATTCGGGTTATATTCCACTCAAAATTGTTTTTTCGATGCTAACTTAATGACACATCTTTTTACAGGATATTTAAATATGGATTCAAGGATCAGAGGAATAAACTTTTTTTTTCTTTTTACTACAAGCTTCTAAGCATAAAACAATAATTATCATTTTTAAACAATGAGCACTTAAATAAATGTGGCATGAACTTCTGGCATGAACAATGAGTTTATTGATTTTCACTTGTCATTTGGACCATAGATTACTCCTTTTCCATGTGTACATGTGGTCAGGTGCCTAACCCATGATAAGTATCAAATGAATTAAAACAAGCATTTTCCTTCTTCATTTTTTTCTAATTTGAGAAATGAGAACTATGATTAAGGTCATTTGTGTCTCTCACTTCGGGTCATAAGACTAGGCAAGCTCATTTCTCACTGTTACTTTAAGTGTGATGTACAGAATATTGTCATAACCCTTAAGCTGAAGCTGTCTTAGGACTCCATCACTATACCACTCGGCATTATGTAGCCCACTGCTCTCTGAGCTAAACTTGGCTTCCATCATTTGAAATTTTGGAGGAACTCTATGTTACTCATGATCCAATTATGAAGAGCTAAAGCATTATCATGGACTTTGATTCAGTATGTCTAAGGTTAAATGTATGAATTACTTTCTCTCCCTGAACACCACACTGTCCTTCAGTCTTTGAAAGATTTTTGAGTATATTAAGGATTCATCTGTATTCTATACTCAGACTTAGTACAACCCAGCCATTTTTTTCTTCCCCACATTTGGGAGTTGTAATTCCTCCACTGTAATTCCTCTATTTCTCACATGGTGATCCTCAGGTGATAGAAGTTAGAAACACAAATTCACAGGCAGCACAATAAACCATTTTGGTTACAAGACTAGGTAATCAATGCTTTAACAAGCACCTAGGTTATAGTAGTGCACAATCAAGAAGGGAAGTATATATTTGATCTTACTAGTGGAATACAGAAGAATCAAACAGAACCACTGGAGAATCAGAAACATATAAAAGGGGGACAGATGGAATTCTGAAGTGAAAATCAAATCTAGACCCATGTCCCCCTCCATTCCCCCACCCCACCAGAGCTCATGCATTCTGCCAAACATGCTTTTCATCTCTTTCTCAGTCTTTCTCAATATTCTCCATTAGGAAGTTGACTGTTTGATTTTCCTTTTATACTACCCCTTATCTCTTCCACTTCAGTTCCTCCCCTATCCTGCTGCCCCAGCTACTTTTTCCTCTCAACTCAATACACTCCTTTTTTCAAACCTACCAACTCCACATAGAGGTACCTGTTTGTGCACAGGAAGGACCATCTACTGGAGCCTTTTAGGGACTACATACTTGAAAACAAAAAAACAAAAACAAACAAACAAACAAAAACGTTTGCTTTTCCAGTAGCCATTAATTGCTAATACATTCTCATCTAGGGATCGGACCATAAAAATAACTGACCCATACAAACTGATTTTTTTTTTCTTGTTTTGGTTTTAAAGCAATATATCCTATATCCCAAACTAGACTCTAGTCTCAAACTTGATATGTAATGCCTAGGATGTCTTTTTAACTGGTGACCTTGAAGCCTGGTCATATCTCCACTTCCAGTGTTTAAATTATAGGTAGGTCCCACCATGCTCAGTTTATGTGGTCCTGGAGCTCAAACCAAAGGCTTTATTTTATGCATGCTAGACAAGCAGTCTACCACCTAAATTAGAACCTCAGCCTCAATGTGAATTGGTTTTGAGCATGGTAAAAATCTTAGGAACATCCATCACATATAGAGGATGTAGAATACACAACAGAATGTGTACACAGCAGAAAGTAAAGTGGAAGATGCTTGAAATATATAACATTTCCAGTTAGATAAGGGAAAGGAACTTCAGAATCTGATGACATGGGTGCAAAAACTATTTAAAAATGCCATCTGAGCCGGATGTGGTAGCATATACCTTTAATCCCAGCACTCAAGAGGCTGAGTGAGTTCAAGGCCAACCTGGTCTGCATACTGAGTTCCACGATAGCTGTGGGTACAGGGAGACCCTGTCTCAAAGAGACAAAAAGACACACAGACACAGACACAGACACACAGACACACACACACACACACAGCCATCTGAGTTATCTATTAAAATGTCTAGATGTTGGTGAAAATGCCTGCTGACATTAAGGAAAAACAATATTGTAGATAGACAATAACAGAAAAACAATTTTTTTGACAGTGTCCCCACAATGGGAGCAAAATCCTAAATTTCCCTAAACATATGCAGTGGTATAATTGGTAGAAAGGATGAACATAAACCATGGAGTATATAGAGTTTTAACTGCTATCTCAAGTTACTAGGTAATATCTGGATGATTCTTCTGGTTCCACAGTCCAGGATTCTTGAACCTGGGCATATTTTATCTTATCAGGGTACATTCTCATCCTTTGAGTATTTGTTACATGAATTGCAGAGACAGAGATTATTCAAGGGTCTTTGACTTGTAAATGCCACTTTTCTATGCTGGTGTGGAGAATGAGGGAAAATATATCAGGTTGCTCAGAACACAAGCATATAATTTTAGAAGTAATAAAAATACTATTAGGAGATATAAATGGAGAGGTAATATTTTCTGAAAACAAAACCTTGAATTATTGTAATGTAAATGCTGAACAATGGTAGAAAAATTTGCCACGATTGTATCTTTGGAAGGTCACAACACGAAGCTTAAATTTCCTTAGAGCAACAAAGATTCTTTGCCTAATTAGGTATTAATCAGATTCTAGAACGTTTTTAAGGCTCATCTGTACAATTTAATATGACACCATGTCAGCAAGAATCTTCTACCTGGCACATTTAAGCATGTTAATCATAGTTCACCATCTTCAAGATGCTGTATAATCACTCTCATCCTTCTACAGTAGCTAGTGTATTCCTTACTACTTTATAATTTTCCACCCACTAATTAATTCTCTCCCCAAAGAAAGACTATTGAGGTTTCTTTCCATATTGCATGGGCAGCTTTACTATGCTTAAATAAGTGTACTTAATAACTTAAAACTAACGCATCCTCAGGAGGAATTAAATACTCAAAATATGACAGGTATGGTATGTAAAAGGTATATGATATAAATTATGTGGAACTGAAGCAAGTGTCTGAACCTTAATAAAGTTTTGCATTTGACCTCTGTGATAAGTAAAACATGGGGGGAAACAACAACAATAACAAACCCACAAAACGGTGGAATTAAAAGCAAACTCTTACACATCTACACACTATTTTAATAATCATATTAAAATAATTAAATTAGGGGCTAGAGAGGATGGTTCAGTGGTTAAGAGCACTGACTGCTCTTGCAGAGGACCCAGGTTAGATTCCCAGCAACCACATGGCAGCTATCAACCATCCCTAACTCCAGTTCTAGGGCATTTGACCTCCAAGGGCATCACACCACTCGTGCAATGCAATACACTTGTATACATAAAATTAGTAATAAACTATTTACAAAATAAAAAACTCCTTCAAACCTGTTGAAAGATACAATGCAAAACACATTTTAAAAGGCAAATAAACTCACGACAGAAATTCTTTGACCATGGAACTAGCGCTAAACTATTTTCATTATTTAAGCAAGCACACAAACTCTCCTTAGGACTCACGTGTAAAGCTAGATCCTAAGGAAACACGTTTATCGGGAATAGATGTATCTTGTAAAAACCATGATACACCGTCACCTTGAGTGCTTTTCTTTTTTTACCCTTTGGTTTGTTTTGTTTTTGAAAACAGGACTCCCGGTAGCCCCTGCGGGCCGCCATCGCATAGATATCTACCTGTCTCTGCTTCCCACGTGCTGAGATTAAAGGCTTGCGCCACCACGGCCTGCTTCAACCGCCATTGCTAAATAACGACTTAGACATCTAAACCCTAACCTGAAAACGAAAGAAGTGCGCGAAACGTCACTCTCCCGCCACGAGCTGTGTTCACAGCTCGCTCCAGGATTGCATACCGCAGGAAGTAGGGTGATTCTGGGTTCCGGCTCACAGGATGACGTCGTCTTTCCTCTGCGGAGGCGCGGAGTGATGGGCGCTGCTCTGTGATGTATTTCCTGTGCGCTGTCACTGGGCGGAGCTCTGAGCTGCTGCTTTCAGGCTCCTCAGGTCTTCCTGCACTGGCAGAGTATACAACCCGGAAGAAAAGTCCTGCGGTAATTTTGGTTTTTCTAAAGTCTCTGCTGGCCGGAATGTATCTGTACAGATCTCTGCCTTCTTCAATTCATACCTTCAGAATAGTATAGGAACAGGAATATAAAATAAGTATAACAAAATAAAAATCCACCACTTTCATATTCATAAATGCATTCAATTGGGGATTTGTGTGCAAAGACTCAAATATCTATGTTGAGACGATTAGGTAGTCTTTCTAAATGTTGCGAATTGTTTTTATTTAATTAAATTAAGTAACGTAATTGATTAAATCACCATTTCTCTGAAAAATAGCCTGTTTTCCAAAATAAATAGTGTGTGAAGTATTGCTAAGACAATTCCTAAATTTGTCAGAAGTTGTTTTTTGTTGTTTATTTCTTAACCTGCTTCTGAGAATTAAACCTAGGATCTCTTTCATGTTGGTCAGTGCTCTACCATTGAGTGACATGCCCCAGCAACCAGAAGAAATTTTGTGACTGAGGATTAATCCCTACTTTAAGTATTCCATATTATCTCAATGTTCAGTGCACTATGACTGCATCAAAATTTGAAAGTTAATTTTTTTGATGAGTCCTTTTAGGGCAGGTTTCTAATCCTAGGTACTTGGGAGGCTGAGGAAAAAGAATTACAAGTTCTACATCTCTTGCCCACAGAACAAGTTTAAGGCCAGTCTTAAACTGGGCAACTTTGTGAGACTGTGTCTCAAAAGGTAAAAAGGTGCCTGACAGTTTATCTCAGTATAGTGTGCTTTCCTAGCCACATACTGAGCTCTTGGTTCAATCTGTAGTATTTTGTTGTTGTTGTTATTATCTGAAGTATTCAGTTTCTTGTCAGTGATTCCTGATTCACAAATGACACTTCATTTTACAATCTTTTCACTGTTAGGATTACTGAGGGAACAGCATTCATTCTCTAATAAAAGTAGGAAGCTATTGCCTTCATAATTCAACCCTAAAGCCTCTTAAATTTGTTTTTTTTTTAATTTTATTTATTTATTTATTTATTTATTTATTTATTTATTTATTTATTTATTTATTTTTGTCTTTTCGAGACAGGGTCTCCCTGTAGCCCCAGCTTTCCTGGAACTCACATTGTAGACCAGGCTGGCCTTGAACTCACAAAGATCTGCCTGCCTCTGCCTCCCAAGTGCTAGGATTAAAGGCGTTCTCCACCACGCCCGGCAGCCTCTTAAATTTGTAATGAGGATTTTGTAGAAACATAAGTTTTTGGAAGAGGCTAACATTCATTCTCACTAATGTATACATGTATATAAAATTATTTACTCTCTTGTAAGGTTAGATCAGGCATTGGCTCAGTTTTTTTTTTTTTTTTTTTTTTTTGAAATTGGAGGTTTAAACTCACATTCTTTTTTGTGATCACTTTTTGTTCTTTATTTGTCTTAAGTGTTTTGAGGCTTCAGACTTCAGTATTTTATATCTATCGGTATCTATTAGGTGCTGACATGAAATAAAGAAGAGCAAGGACTCAACTGTGATGAGGTACTGTTGTCTCCTGGGTTATCCCCCTAAAATTGGATAATAAATTCATTCCACATCCATCTTATTTTTATCCCAAACTCTTGAGTATCTTGTATTTTAAATATATTTTTCCATCATTTCCCTTATATGTATTTGATCAGACTTTCCCAGCTCTAATATAAACAGTCATTTTTTGGTTTATTTTGAGACAGAGACTTCCTGTAGCTCTGGCTGTCCTGGAACTCACTCTGTAGACTAGGCTTGCCTTGAACTCACAAAGATCTGCCTGCCTCTGCCTTCCAAAAGCTAGGATTAAAGGTGTGTGCCACCATGCCCAGCATTAAACAGTCATATTTTTTAAGAGGATATCTCTTTTGTATTCATCTGAACTTTACTTTATCCATGAGAGTAGAGGCAGTGATATTACCTGCCAAGGTCTCAGAGTCTTTGAAGACTAGGGCTTTAGCATGTGCATATGCTGCACCCCTCGGTAAACTTCAGGTTGCTAATCTTTTGGGGGTAGATTTTCTCACCTATTCATTTCAGCCCTTATGTCTTTTGCTAACACATGTCAGGGGTTTGACCAATTGGATCAGAAATAGAATAGCAGCAAAAGGAAAACAGCTACAAAAAGTTAAGCTTCCCCCTCCCTCAGTGTCACTCTTGGAAGGAAGGTGGCATCATCACCTCTGGACTGGGTTGTAGAACAGGGGGATACTAGCCTCAGATTCTGTCTCTTCAACTCAGTTGGTATTCAGAATGCCAATGGCCCTTTCATGATCTGTGAAATTTTGTACTAGCAGTGTATCTTTCTATTGCCCCACTAGTATTATTATCTCTCATGTGACTCATTTTGCATTTTTTCATTGTACTCAGTTGTACCTTAACCAATTGATACTCACCTTGAAGTGCAATTTCTGGGGCTTAAGGAGCACTTGCACCTTCAAAATTTGAAGGTGTTTTTTTTCAACCCTTGACAAAGAATGTGAACAGAATTTCTTAGCAGAGGGACAAACAAGAACAAGTAATGATCCCTTCCAAATGTTGTTACCAAGAGAAAGCCATGGACTCTTTCAGAGTGTGATAGGAATCTGGGTTTGAGGGTATTAGGTAAGGGGAGTCTGCAAGCAATATTGTGACCTTCATTGTTGTGAGACATACATTCTGCACCAAACACTGATTTTTCTACTAACTTGTACTTGGATGTTTCTTTTTTTATTATATATATTTTATTATTATGTGTATGAATGTATTGTCTGCATGTAGGTTTGTGCACCCTTGTCGCGCAATGCCGTGGAGGTCAGAAGAGGGCGTGGGATTCTCCTGGAACTGGAGTTCTCCTGGAATTGGAGTTACAGATGGTTCTCAGCCGCCATGTGGGTGCTGGGGATCGAACCCGGGTCCTCTGTAAGACTAGGCCATCTCTCCAGCCCCATACTTGGATGTTTCTTAAAAGAGTCATGCATGCTTTTAATCATAGCATGGCAGAAGCAGAGGCAGAAGCAGGCAGATCTTTGTGAGATCAAGCCCAGTCTGGGCTACATAGTGAGTTTCCAATGGCCTTGGCTAGGGAGAACCTGTCAGAATAAAAGTACAAACTGATGAGGCCATAAGGAGTTCATTCATGGGTGTTTACACATAGGGTTCTCTTTTTACCAAGAGATCAATTGTAAAACAATGACAATTTGATCCTAATCACATGTCTCTCTCTGGGAGCTTGTTTATATTGGCAGTTGGTAGCTCTTTTTCTAAGTTAAATCCAGCTTACATCTCGCTTGATCACCACTACCTAGGAAATACAAAAGGGAAATAATGATTGCATTGGGTAACAGCCAAAAATAAAATCATCAATATAAACAGAAGTACTGCACTGGATCTAAGAGAATTAAAGCCAGTATAATCATAGGACAAATGGGAGGGTTGGAGCCATCTGGGAGATGCAGATTTTGGTTAAAATAGGGAGTAAATGTCAGTGATCAGAGGATTGATCCTTCTTCTGGGGTCCAGAGTTTAACCCAAGCAAGTTTACCAAAGGGAATTTTAGATAGGTTTTTCAGCAAGCAGGAAGAGGACTTTATTCTGGCATATTAAGATAGTCCTTATACACAACATAAGGATTGTTGTCTAAGTTACATAGATTCTTCAGACAGGTGCTGACACACCTGGGTTGAGGGAGCCCAAATTTAGAAATTCCTTCCATTAGACTGGCCTGTAGCCATGTATGTAGGGTATTTTCTTGATTATTAAGTATTGTGAGAGGTACTAGCCTACTGTGGGCAGTATCACTCCTGGTAAGATTGTTGAGTATTATGTAAGATACCATGTTGAGCATAGGCCAGTGAAGTAAGCCAGTGAAGCAAACTAGTAAGCAGTGTTTCCATGGCCTGTGTTTTAGCTCCTGCTTCCAGGTTCCTCCCCCGTGTTCCTAACTAGGGCTCCTTAAGTGACAAACTGTGGTAACCTGGGAGATGTAAAGTGAATAAATCCTTTCCTCCCCAAGTTGGTATTGGTCAGAGTGTTTTGTCACAGCAATTGAAGAGAAACTAGAACACCAGGTAATGGTAATATAGGGCATATATTTGCATTCTTCGAACTTATTTGTTCTTTCCTTCCTATGTTCTGTTCTAAATTTAAATTGACTGTTTAAGAATTGGCTCAGTCATTATCATGAGGCTCCAGAAATATCTGCGCCTCAAGGTCTTTATAGCTTTCAGCTGGGCGTGGTGGTGCACGCCTTTAATCCTAGCACTCTGGAGGCAGAGGCAGGTGGATCTCTGTGATTTCAAGGACAGCCTGGTCTACAGAGCAAGTTCCAGGCCAGCTGGGGCTATAGGGAGACCTGTCTCAAAAACACCAAGAAAAAAAAAAAGGTTAAATACAACTTTTATTATTCTCAGGTGACATACTTACAAAGCTGCCAATTTCTCAACAATATCGTGGCATTCATCAAGTAGAAATTTTTGGTAGTGCAGGGGATTAAATCCAAGTCTGTGCACATGTTAAGCAAGCGCAGTAAGCTGGCTTTTCTCCCTTGTGCTCTTGAAGATTCATATTCTATCTTCTATGAAACATAGGTTCATAGCTAAGGTAAGAGATAATAATTATCTTCTTTTTGGTAATATTAAAGTTTTTATGGTTCCTTTTGTTTGCTTTCTGAGCCTGTGAGTTGACTTGAATGTCTTTAGGTAGGTGAGATATATTAAGTATTTAGATATAAGAATTACATTTCCTATTAAATGAATGTTTCTGTGATTAGCATCGCAGGTATTTACTTTATTTTTTATTTATTAATGTTTTTATGTGTATGAGTGGACTGTCTGCATGGTAGGTTGGTGCACCCATGTCGTGCAATGCCACGAGGTCAGAAGTTAGATTCACATGCTTACCAGCTTCTTTCGTTCAGTTTTTTTGAGACAAGGTGTTGTAGTGTAGCCCAAGATTGTCTTCAGCTCACAGTCCTCCTGCACTAGTTTCCCAAGCCCTGTGATTATAGCCTGTGTCACTTTGTCTAACTTTACTAAGCTCTATGCCAAATTTTGTACCATTTCTTGGAATGTCACATCATCAGATGGGCAAAATGGTTCAGCTTGAACTAATTATATGAGAAAATACAATATACCTTGAATAAATAGTAATAGAAATACTAAGGAATTAAATGAACTGTTTTGGTTTGTCCTGCTTGGTATAACTGCATAAAAGTTGCCTTCCAAACTTATTTCCCAGTTTTATAGATATGTACATAGCAATATATGTACATAGCATGTATACAATTTATTTTGCTTATAGTTTTATTCTGCCCCCTACTGTTAGGCTGATTTGTCATGCTGGAAAAAAAAAAGTAATTATTTATAGTGGGAGTTGGAAAAGAATGGGAAATCTCTATAATATCATCTATTCCAGGTGACAGTTTGCTAGTATAAGGAGTTCTAGAGAGACAGATCACTGCCCAGGATTTAAAACATACCTCAAAGTCAGTTTTTTCCATGGAAATGAATCATACAGCAACATACCATTCCAAATTTCAAGATCACATTCTTTCCTAATATTGATATGAAAAGAAGTGAAAGTGTAAATTCAATGGGCATAATTCAGAAGGCATAAAGTTGCATTTATTTTTCTATATTTAAAAGTATCCCTGGGGCTGTAGATATGACTTGAGTGTAAAGAGCATGTAATGCTCTTCCAGAGGACCTGAGTTGGGTTCCCATCACCCATATTTGGCAGCTGAGAACCACAATAACAACAGCTCATAAGTCTCTATTGATACCCTCACATACAACATATATTTTCATACTCATAGGCAAAAATAAAATTGAAAAATTATTAAAAATGGCAATATCCCTACTGCTACAAGAAGATTCTTTTTATAGTTCCTCTGCTTTATTCTGCTTTCCATAGCTGAAACTTTAGAACGATAAGCTTGCCATTTATTCGACTAAAAATAATCCATAATCACTCAAGGGCAGTGAATAGAATCCAGACATCTTCAAAGACTTTGTAGTGCAGATGACTACTAACCGTCAGGTACCTGGGCTCCAAAACCACATTCTTCACTTGGTAATTTATCGAAGTTCTTAATTTCATTTTTCTTTGTTAGGAGCTCATTAATATGTTTGTATATCAGTTAAAAGTCAGTTTTACACTCCATCCTTACTTTTTGGGACATTTTTCTTGGGAACATTCTGGTATTATTGCATGTATGAGAGTATGAACAAAAGAAAGGCATTAGTAGCTGAATGTGGTTTCACACATTTTTTTTTATTAATTTTATTTATTTCTGTATGTGTATGAATGTACTGTCTGCATGCAAGTCTGTGCACCCGTGTCGTGCAACGCCGCGGAGTTCAGAAGAGGGTCTCGGATTCCCCTGGAACTGGAGTTCTCCTGGAATTGGAGCTTCAGATGGTTCTCAGCTGCCATGTGGGTGCTGGGGATCGAACCCGGGTCCTCTGTAAGAGTGGTCGGCGCTCTTAACCGCTAGGCCATCTCTCCAGCCCGGTTTCACACATGTTTAATCCCAACACAGATGCTGGAACTTTCTACTTCCCAGGTTTCATCTCATGAATAAAATCTCACTTGATCCCATGCACATATGATGTATCACCCCTTTCACATTCCAGATTAGGGCTCAGCAACTGCCATAAACAACAAAGGTTTAGAAAGCTTCACATAATGAGTGACCTTACAACATAAAACAAAGTGCTAGGAGCTAGATTACAGTCTTGGGAATATTGTTTATATATAAAATAAAACAACAAACCTTCAAGAGTAGTAGTCTGGACAGGGTAAGAGGAAAAATATGGAACATGATTTTTTTGACTAAGTCAATTAGTAGAGGACATCAGAATACACATAGATATATTTGTAATTCTCACTTCATCCTTATTCTATTAAAAAAATAAGTAGTATTTTATGGTTGGATATCGAGACCGTAAGAATGTTTTACCTTGCCGGGCGTGGTGGCACACGCCTTTAATCCTAGCACTTGGGAGGCGGAGGCAGGCGGATCTTTGTGAGTTCAAGGCCAGCCTGGTCTACAGAGTGAGTTCCAGGACAGCTGTGGCTACAGGGAGACCCTATCTCAAAAAAAAAAAAAAAAAAGAATGTTTTACCTTGAATCTTTTATAAGTCCTGAATATTTAAAATATATTATTGGAAAAGTAAAAGCAAAAAGAAAATCACTAGAGAAATGTAAAATGAAAATAAATTATTAAAACAGGTAATTTACAAAACAAAATGAAAAAATATCTGAAAATTCTACAAAAATATAACAGAACTATAAACCAGTAATTTAGAATGGAAAGAATTCAAAATTATGATTTTAGGGAAATGTTTATGTTAGAGTTATAAAAGAGAAAAGGGGTTTTAGAAACAGAACTATGTATTTTCATAGGCAAAGCATAGTCCACGCGTTAATATAAACTTACAGCGCAATAGCCAAAATAATGATAGGAATCCTAATGAGAACATTTATTGGTGGGTTACAAGTAAGGTCTGCAATGCTTACAACCTATGTGGCATTTCAGTAGTTGCTTTACTAAGGAACAGACCTGACCCAAATATGGAAAAAGGCAACACAGGGAGGAGCTACTCTCTTGTTATTTCTCAGGCCTAGTTATATTCAGAGGCACACTGAAAACTTGCACATTTCCTGATGTACAGCATCTGGAAGCGCTAATGGCCACCACTGAGGGAAACATCACCATCTAAGGCTATCAGGAGCTCCCCTCCTGGAGCCAAGAGCAATAAGCATGGTCAATCTCTCACACTGAAAAAATATTTTAAAGTACCTCCCTCTTAATGTGTTAGCTTATGATATTCTAGTCACTCAATGAACCATCATTTCACTGAAGTTAAATCAAAGATAAATGTCACCTTCTATTTGGTGAATTGTGTTGGTTTCACAATCAACTATGAAATATGGATGTGGCCATAGTAAAATATTTCTGTGTTTGTTTTTATAAATAAATTCAATCATCCTAATAAGATTCCAATAATTTTCAAGCATATTGCATTGGATGTAGGAAATGACAACAAAAGTACTGCACCGATTTTCCTATATCTCTGAAGGGAATTTTGAATTAGATATTTCCTCTAGAATTTAGGCATTAAGTTTTGGCTTTGAGCTCACTATCTGAATTCTGTTGAAAAGTGAACAGTTATTTCTTGTTCTTCAATGTCTGTCTTTTTTTTTTTTTTCTCAAGAACTAAACTTTTTGTAAAGCTTTCCATTGAGCCTGCAGTTTTGTCTGATGCTAGATGGCACTGTGATCACAAAGCTCACTAATACCCTGGCCATATTTGGGCGTGTACTTTTAAGGGCAAAACTGTACCTGTGCTTAAAGGCAGGTGCTTTTTTCTACTATCTTACAGGGGATCTAAGTAGACCAAAATGAGTTTCTTCCTTGACAGTATATTTTTGTGCTCATTTTTTTCCTGGTCTTCAGCCCCCCTCATTTTCCATACCCCATACTTTTCCTTTTCTACCTAAAACTTACCCTCTAAATTCCATGACTCCCCTTTCCCCACCCATAGGTTCACCTGTGTACAATAACAAGTGTGAGCTACTGTACAAGCTTATATTTACATTTCTTAATTTGAAAAAATATTAATGAATAAAAATAATTAATATGCCTATATAGGAATAATTACTGAAATTAAAGAATATATTTTAAATTTATAAAGAATCACAAAATTGGCATTGGTAAGCCTATATACCAAGTTTATGTATGAACATGGGGAGTTGCCTCACTTTGACCTTGTTCCATGTAATAGTGCTTTTGCAATACAAAACTGAAAATGTATTTTTTTCACTACAGAATAAACATATTCTCCTTTTAGTGTTTATTTTTGCGTGAAAAATTACTTTATATATATATATATATATATATATTGCATGTATATTCTGTTTCTCTTAACATTGAATGAGTGATCAGATCACATTGACTTATCTTTCACATGGACACTCCTTATCCAGGTAGGTGTGACCATGTACCTACTGTATGGGCTATTAATCTAAACAAGTTATTTTTTCATGGAGTAAAAAACAATGAGCTCAGAATGGTAAGAGGCATTCTCAAATTGCAAATCCCCAAATATCTGAATGGAATCTGTTTCCAAAAGTGAGAATTGTGGTTCAGGTCAGTTGTGTCTCTTTCTAGAGATCAAAGTTTGAGGATCTCCTTTTCTCACTGAAGCTATAAATGTGTTGAAGCCAGCATTCACAGAGATTAGAATACATATGATTCTTGATTTTGTGGATGCTTTTCTGATCAAGTTTCATGGTTTTGTAGGCTTTGTATACATTCTTCCTGAATGCAACTCTGGCACTTCGCAGAATGTTTCCACACATGGACAGATATACCTATTTTACTGTGCTTGGGGGGAAGGGCAGTAATTCAGAAAACATATTAAAAATTTACAAGGAAATGTAAGGCATTTAATGAACAAAAAAGCATAAAACAAGAAAAACGACAACAAAAATAAAAAACTTAAAAGAACAAATTTTGATGACCAGGTTTCAAAATTTACTACCAAAAAATAGTGATCAAAACATAGTGAAGCTTAGACAGCAGCCTTATGGGTTAATGAAAAATAAATTAGTGTCCAAATAAATCATTACCTATATACTCAACTGAAATTTAAAATTTCCAAGGCAATTAATTAGTAAAATGTCTTTTCACAAATAATCCTAGGTTAGATACACATATGCAAGTTAGACTCTAACCTCAGAGCATATATATTATTAACTCAACCTGTATGGTATACTTAAATTTAAAGGCTAAAACTACATAGTCCATGCAAGAAAAAGTCAAGAGATTTCTTCATAACCTTGGATTAAACGATAGTTTTTAAGATATAATACCAAAGATACCCCTTTCAGAAGAAGAAATAAATTGATCTTTATCTAAAATTATATTTTTTATTAAAGGGCATATATGAACGTTTGCAGTAACACCATAATAAAAGAAAATATCAAAAACATGTAGCAGAAGATGGTTCGTTGTTGAGAATATAAAATAGTCCTTTAAATAGCAAAGGAGAAATACCTCATGTTCAGATTGGTCAAGAAGCTGAAGAAACAGCTCAGAAGTTAAGAGCATGTGGTCTTCTTCAAGAAGACCTGAATTTGTTCACAACACCCAGATATGGGGATTCATGACTATATATAATTTCAGTTCCAGGGAATTCAAACACTTCTTCTGGTCTCCTCATGCTCCTGCACACAGGTGACACACATGAACACCTATCCCATGTGATATTTTGTTCAATATTTCTTCTTAAAGATGAATAGCATGTGGGGCTGCTGACCCCATGGTGAGAAAGGCTGAAGAGGCCACTCATGTGGGGTTTATGGCTCTGTGGCCAAACACACAGCTATGGTACTGATATTCCCAAGACCAAGCACACAGCTGTGGGACTGCTATTTCCAAGGCCAAACATGTGGCTGTGGAGCTACTCACCCCTACTACCAAAGGGGCTGGAGAGCCAGCTGTGGATTTCATAGCCCCACAACCAATCATGTGCACAGCAACAGCCCAGGGACTATGTCAGGTGGTGCAAATCAGCGAAAATCACTTATTCTATGTAACAGCTTTTATAGGTTTGGGACAGGCACCCGCTATATCTCGTGACATCACCTTCCAGTGGCCAAACTTAGAACTCCAAACCATCCAACATCATCCCAGCTCCTGAGGCATATTTAGAAGAAGAGGGGGATGGTGAGAAGCAAGCCAACTCGTAACTTCTGATCACATGGTAGGTGAAAACAGAGCATGCCCTGCATCCTTTGCTCCAGCTAGTATGCTAAGCAGATTGATAGCCTACATATGTTCAACATACATCTGAGTCTAGGATTGCTGCCCCACAATATCCTAACTATATATTATTATATATAAAAATATACAACATATTCTAAATGTGTCCATTGTTCCCACATCATCCCAAGTTTAAAAAGATATATTAATAATTCATTTATTTGTTCAAAAGTTTACAAAGTAGTAGCTAAAATGGTGAACAAAAGCTTGCATCAAATTTTTTTTTCAGAGTACATATTACAGAACATCATTGAGGAAACCAACGCAGGAACTTGGTGACAGGAGCTGAAAGAGAGACTGTGAAGAAATACTTTGTACTGGGTTGCTTTCCCTGGCTTGTTCAGCTACTAATATTATACAGAACCAGGTTCATTTGCCCAGGAATGGCATTGGCTACAATAGGCTGTCCCCTCCCACATCAATCTATAATCAAGAAAATGCACCCAAAGACATCCCCAGAGACCAAACTGATGAAGTGAATACTTCATCTGAGCTTCCATCTTCTTATGTTTCTCTGGTTTTCCACTTTGTTTTTGAGACAGATTTTCATTATGGTTTACCCCCATATACGACAAGGTAGCTGACTTTTGATCTTGTAAGGATCATCCTGTGTATCTCTCCAATTTTGCCATAAGAGCACTTTGGTTGCAGGTACATATTATCATGCCTAGCTATTCATGGGCTCTGGTGATTCAGAGTCAGGTCCTCACAATTGTGTGGCAAGTACAGCACTGAGCAATTTTTACAGCCCTGCTGTTTTTTTGGTTTCCTGATGGCAGGATGCCAATGGTTCTAATGGTTTATTTCTCATTAATTTACTTTGTGGATTTCAGTAAACATCTTCCTTATATATTCAATTCTTCATAGACTCTATTCAGTTTTCATATATTACTCTTTTGATTATCTAATGTTAACTTGAGGATTTTACTATCTGTTTTCTTAAGGTACAATGTTCTATAACTTCCTTATTTTTTTCTCATACATAGTCCTAATATCACCAGAGTAATTACCCCTTGCGGTGTATTTGTGAGATGGCCTAGCGTTTATGAGTGCCTACTGCTCTTGCAGAGGACCCGGGTTCGATCCCCAGCACCCACATGGCGGCTGAGAACCATCTGTAACTCCAATTCCAGGAGAACTCCAGTTCCAGGGGAATCCAACACCCTCTGCTGACCTCCGCGGCATTGCATGACAGGGGTGCACAAACCTACATGCAGACAGTACATTCATACAAATAAATAAATAAATAAATAAATAAATAAATAAATAAAATTAAAAAAAAGAAAGTACTCTTATACTAGGACAAGTTGTTTTTGTTGTGGAAAAAAAAACTTTCACTTAGCTGGGCTTGGTGGCACATGCATTTAATTCCAGCATGCAGGAGGTAGAAGCAGGTGGATCACTGGGAATTCATGGCTAATGATAACTGTATTCTTATGGAAGCCAGTGTAATGTTTTGACGTGTTTATAGAGAATAAACATTAAGTAAAGGTAATTAACATACCAAAACACAAAGCAAAATATTATTTTTAAATGGTGAGAATAAAAGTCTATTTTTGGCCTAGGGTTGGAGCTTAATGGTAAAATACTTCCCAGGATTTTAGTAATTCTCCATTTAAACCTGAGCATCTCAAAGACAAATTCTGATGGATACAGCTTTCCTGCCAGGTCCTTAATGCAGTCCACAAAGTACTTTAGGTATATATCTGAGGGCAGGATGGCTGAGTAATATATTAGTTCTGTTTTTTAATTTCCTGAGATCTCCACATTGGTAACCATAGAAGATGAACATGTTTACTCTGAAATAACAGGAAGTGTATTCTTTTCACCTTATCCTTTCCAGCATTCATTGTCATTTGCTTTAATGATAATCATTTACCTGTTGTGATATGGAATGTGAAAATAGATTATGAAACATTTCACTTTGCTTTCATGGTCTAAGAGTGCTTATAAAGGTTAACAGCATGAGTGCATAAAGCTTAGATTGGCGATTTCCCAGGACCATCTGAAGCACAGGTACGAGTGGGGCACTTCAGCCAGGTGGATTGTTGCATAATTCTATCACTGGGTTGGTGGGTAATCATTTCATTGGTTTGTTGGATAATTCAATCATTGTCTTGCGGGGGTGGAGTCTCCCTGTTAGCTGGTATAAGACGTGGGCCTGTTGCCACTGCGAGACTTGAGAGCACTTCAGGACCACCCGAAGCACAGGGGCGAGGCGTACCCCCCACTCAACAGGAATTGCTGAGGGAGTGTCCAAGTGGATTCTTTGGAGAATCTTTAGAACAGAAAGGGAAGAGTGAGTCAGACTTCCAACTGAAAGCCTATAACTTAGACAAGTCAACACTCCATAAATAAGGAGAAAAACAAACAAACAAACAAGGCATCTGAAAGAGGCAAGCAAAGCAAGACTTCAACACAATGAAGAGGCATTTGGGATTCACATTGGAATACAGGCAAAGAGAAACCCACATTCCAGGGACCTAACAAAGAGACAGCATGAGAAAGGTGCAGTATAATTCCACACCAAGCTCTACCAACCCTGTGGGAGCTTCCTACAGTGGGATCCCCATGGAGATGGCACAGGACAAAGATCTTAGAGGAACAATTTTAGACATATGCAAAGAAATCAAAGATATAAAGAACAAGTCAGAGAACTAAGGAGAGAGAATGAAAAACTCAAGAAGGACCTAGAGAGAGAGAATGAAAAACACCAGAAAGAACTAGAGGAAGAAAATGGAAAACTCTGGAAGGAAGTGGAAACACTGAAAAGATCCCATGTTGGAGTAAAAAAGGAAACCAACCAGAAAAGCAAAGAGATACAAGAAGAGATAGAGAAGCTCCAAAAGGAAGGGGAAATACAAAAAAAAAAAAAACAAAAAACACACAAGATGAAATGAAAAATCAAGAGGAAAAGAATGGAAAAAGCCTTAGAAGTAGAAGGGAGGAAGCAGAATAAAGAATATCAGACCTGGAAGATAAAATAGAACAACTAAAAACCTCAAAGATTATGAAAANAAAAAAAAAAAAAAAAAAAAACACACAAGATGAAATGAAAAATCAAGAGGAAAAGAATGGAAAAAGCCTTAGAAGTAGAAGGGAGGAAGCAGAATAAAGAATATCAGACCTGGAAGATAAAATAGAACAACTAAAAACCTCAAAGATTATGAAAAAATTTTTAAAAAACACACAAAAATGGGACAATCAGGAATTATGGGACACTATGAAAAGATCAAACCTCCACATCATAGGAATAGGGGAAAGAGAAGAATCCCAGGAGAATGGTATTGATCAGATCTTCAACAGAATAATAGATGAAAATTTCCCCAAACTTAGAAAAGACAAATGAATACAAATACAAGAAGCACATAGAACTACAAACAGACAAATTAAGAAAAGAAATTCCATACGCAATATCATAGTTAACATGCTAGACACCAAAATTAAGACAAAATTCTGAAAACTACAAGAGAAAAACAAGTTACTTATAAGGGGAAACCCATCAGTTACAACTGACTTCTCAGTGCAAACTATGAAAGCAAGAAGAACGTGGAGCAAAGCATTGCCAGTGTTAAAGGACTATAGATGCCAACCCAGTTTACTATACCCAGGAAAAATGTCAATTATAGTTGAAGGAGAGAGAAAAATCTTCCATGACATAAACAAGAAGAAATAATACATGTTTCGAAAACCAACCCTTCAGAGAATACTGGAAGCTATTCAAAGGACAGAAGAAAGTAGCAACTATCCTAGGCACATAGAAAGAGAAATTAATAAAAGCGTAACTGCAGAAGTAGAAACCTAGACCAAAAATGCAAATGGATAATAAGGTGAAAGGAAGCGACATACATTTTTCAGTTATAACCTTAAATATTAATGGACTAAACTCCCCAATCAAAAGACATAGACTGGGAGATTGGATTAGGAAACAAAACCCATCTATAAGCTGTCTACAAGAAACACATCTTACCTTCAAGGACAGGCACCACCTTAAAGTGAAAGGATGGAAAAAATATTCCAAGCAAATGGTACCAAAAAGTAAGCAGGTGTTGCTATTTTAATATCAGACAAAATGGACTTCAAATTAAAAGAAATCAGAAGAGAAAAAGAAGGTCATTACATTTTTATCAAAGGAACAATTCACCATGAAGATTTCACAGTCATGAATATATATGCACCAAACTCTGGTGCACCAAAATTTATAAAGACAATTCTCCTGGACCACAAGGCACAGATTAACCCCAGTACACTCATAGTAGGGGACTTCAATACCCCACTGAACAAACGGGACAGGTCAACTGGACAAAATAAACAAAGAGACATCTGAACTGAATGATACAATACACCAAACAGACCTCACAAACATCTACCGAATATTCCACCTTAATACCAGAGAATACATTTTCTACTCAGCACCCTATGGAACATTCTTCAAAATTGACCACATACTGGGACACAGAAGAAACCTCCACAAATACAAAAAGATTGAAATAATTTCATGCATTCTATCAGACCATAATGCAATAAAGCTCACTATCAACAACAGGATAAGCCCTACTATCTACAAGAACACATGGAGACTGAACAACACACTCCTGAATAATGAATGTGTCAAGGAAGAGATAATACAACACAAAAAAACCTATGGGATACTTTAAAAGCAGTCCTAAGTTTATAGCCCTGGGTACCTACATTAGAAAAACAGAAAGAGCACAAGTGAATGAGCTAAGAATTCAGGTAAAAACACTTGAGAGACAACAACAGATAAACCCTAAATGCAGCAGACAGGAAGAAATAACAAAACTCAGAGCAGAAATAAATGAAATAGAAAGAAAGAAAACAATGCAAAAAATCAATGAATCCAAAAGTTGGTTCTTTGAAAGAATAAACAAGATAGACAGAACTCTAGCCCAGTGTATTAGTCAGGGTTCTCTGAAGAAACAGAATCAACAGGATGAATGTATAGCTATATACAATTTATTGATTTGCTCATATGACAGAGCTCAAGGAGTCCAACAATAGCTGCGCTACACTGGAGAGGCTGAGAATCCAGGGAACTGCTCAGTCCGCAAGTCTGGATGTCTCAGTAGTCCCAATCTGGTGTTGAAGACCCAGGCCCAATGGATTCCAGGAGATCTGCGGGTCTCAGTACACGCTGGGATCCGAAGGATTGATCACAGCAGCAAGACAAACTCACCAGTGAGAGAGAGGCAAGCCGCAAGAGAAAAGGGACCAGCTCCCTCTGCCACAGCCTTTTTCGTTGTTGTTCTTATGGTGACAGGGTCTTCCGGTAGCCCCAGCTGTCCGGGAACTTGCTCAGTAGACCAGGCTGGCTTTGAACTCACAAAGATCCACCTGCCTCTGCCTCCCAAGTGCTGGGATTAAAGGCATGCACCACCATGCCCGGCTGCCATAGCCTTTTATACTGCCTGCTTGCAGAAGATAATGGCCACATTTGGGGTGGGCCATCCATCTTGAGGTAGTCCAATCTGAAGATCATTTTTCTCTTATTTGTTCATCCTTAGTACAGGCAAGTTGACACCCAGGATTAACCATCACAAGTCCACCACTTGTCAACTTGACACCCAATAAATAGCCTCTCCTTATGTTATGCTTAAATGTCAACTGCAAACAATGGCGAGGTCATAATTCCACCTAACATGTTATAAGTGTCCCAAGTGCAATTGCAAAGCATTATATCTTAGAGTAGGTGGTAATGTCCTTGAGGAACACTTAGTCCTTCAGTATCTAATAACCTAAATATGAGAACACTTAACACTTATCTCAGTTGCATATTCAAAAGGGAACAACACAAGTATCTGCTTAATACATGTATATATATGAACAAGCACATTCTTAACGAAATAGGACAAAAGTTAATATCTATTATAATCCACATTTCTGCAACTGGTCCCATGGCCTCAGCTGATATTTATGACTACCTTCTTCTACTACCCATTCTGTATTTCTTCCACCATCAGCAAGCACTACTGCAGATCTTTCTTCTTTCCCTGGAGGAGTGACCCATACCTTCATCCCTGAAGGGTCAGGGCCATTTGTTGTCCTGTCTGGTATGGGTTGTTGGAGTTTCCCATTGACCTTAATCATAGGACATGGTAGCACCAGAAGGTGCCGCACAGCATCTCCTGCCTTCCTGACATAATCTTCGTTGCCCGCATTGTGGAGAAAAAGTCCAATTTCCCCCTGGTATTCTGGATCAATCACTACTCCTACTACTTTTATTCCTTCCTTAGCCTGTTGGCTTAAGGGCAGTCGAAGCACAAAGTGGCCAGAGGGAAGTCTTAGCTTCCAGTTCAGTGGAACATTTGCTGTATATCCTGGCAAAAGCACTCCCCCCTTTGGAGCCAAAACATCTAGACCAGCAGAATGCAAGGTCGTGGGTACTGGAAGCAAACATTTTCCTACTGGGTCACTAGGGGTGATAGTGAGTGGAATCACTCCCACTTCCACCCCTTGGTTCATGGACCCATGAATTCTGGCTATAGGAGAAACAGTACAATATACTGGGCGCTGATTCAAAGCATATACTGCCTACCAGAGAACCTTGCCCCAGCCCTCCAGGTATTGCTACCTAATTGGTGCTGTAACTGTGTCTTAAAAAGGCCATTCCATCATTCTGTCAAGCGAGCTGCTTCTGAGTGGTGGGGAACATAGTAAGACCAGTGGATACCATGACCATGGGCCCACTGTCCCACTTCTTTGGCTGTGAAGTGAGTTCCTTGGTCAGAAGCAATGCTGTGAGGAATACTGTGACAGTGGATAAGGCATTCTGTACGTCCCTGGATGGTAGTTTTGGCAGAAGCATTATGTACAGGAAAGGCAAGTCCATAACCAGAGTATCTATTCCAGTAAGGACAAAGTGCTGTCCCCTCCATGATGGAAGTGGCCCAATGTAGTCAACCTGCCACCAGGTTGCTGGCAGGTCATCCCTGGGTATAGCACCATATCTGGGGCTCAATGTTGGTCTCTGCAGTTGGCAAATCTGGCACTTGGCAGGAACTGTAGCCACATAAGCCTTGGTGAGTGGAAGTCCATGCTGTTGAGCCCATGCATAACCTCCATCTCTGCCACCATGACCACTTTGTCCATGGGCCCATTGAGCAACAACAGGGAAAGCTGGAAAAAGAGGCTGACTATCCACAAAATGAGTCATCTGATCTACTTGATTATGAAACTCATCCTCTGCTGAGATCACATTTTGATGAACATTTACATGAGACACAAGTATGTTCACATCCTTCTTCCCCAAATGTCTTTCTCACCAATTTTCCAGTAATGCTCCATCTAAGTCCCTGACCATCCAGCCAAAGCAATGGCTACAGCCCACGAATCAGTACATAATTGAACCTCTGGCCATTTCGCCTTCCAGGGTAAATGCACAACCATGTGCACTGCCCGAAGTTCTGCCCACTGTGAAGACTTTCCTTCACCAGTGTCCTTTAGGGTTGTTTCAGAAATAGGCTGTAATGCTGCAGTTGTCCACCTCTGGGTGGTGCCTGCATAGCATGCAGAGCCATCAGTAAACCAGGCCGTATTCTTCTATTCCTCAGGCAACTGATCAGAGGGCAAACCCCATGAAGCCATAGGTGCATGCTTAAGCAAAGGAGGCATTGTAACAAGAGTGGGAACCATAGACATTTGGGCAAATTCTTCATGTAGCTTGCTTGTGCCCTCAGGGCCTGCCCGGAACCTGTCACATATCTACCACTTCCAATTGATAATGAACTGTTGCTGTGCACGTCCTACTTTATGGTCTGGTGGGTCAGATAACACCCAACTCATTATGGGCAGCTCAAGTAGCATGGTGACTTGTTGGCTGATTGTCAAATGTTCAGTTTCAACTAAGGCCCAATAGCAGGCTAAGAGCTGTCTCTCAAAAGGAGAATAGTTGTTTGCAGATGAAGGTAGAGCCTTACTCCAAAATCCCAAGTGCCTGCACTGTGATTACCCTATGGGAGCCTGCAAGACTCCAGACAGCATATTTATCTGCCAGTGATACCTCATGTACCATTGGGTCCACTGGATAATATGGCCTTAGGAGCAGAGTAGCCTGCACTGCAGCCTGGACCTGTTGAAGAGCCTTTTCCTGTTCCAAGCCCCACTCCAAGTCACCTGATATATGGGTCATAGTAACAAACATAGATGAGAAATGTGCTGACTCCAGAATCCAAAAAGGCCCACTAAACGTTTTGCTTCTTTCTTGGTTGAGGGAGGTGCCAGGTGCAACAACTTATTCTTTACGTTAGAAGGAATGTCTCTGCATGCTCCATACCACTGAACTCCTAGAAACTTCACTGAGGTAGATGGCCCTTGAATTTTAGTTGGATTTATTTCCCATTCTCTCATGTGCATATGCTTTACCAACAAGTCTAGACTAGCTGCTACCTCCTGTTCACTGGGTCCAATCATCATAACGTCATCAATATAGTGGGCCAGTGTGATAGTTTTTGGAAGTGTCAGGTGATCAAGGTCTCTTCTAACTAAGTTATGGCACAAGGCTGGAGAGATAACATACCCTTGAGGTAAGACAGTAAAGGTATACTTTTGGCCTTGCCAGATGAAAGCAAATTGCTTCTGGTGGTCCTTATGAATGGTATTGAGAAGAAAGCATTGGCCAGATCAATAGCTGCATACCAAGGACCAGGAGACATATTAATCTACTCAAGTAAGGACACCACATCTGGGACAGCGACTGCAATTGGTGTCACTACTTGGTTGAGTTTTCGATAGTCAACTGTCATTCTCCATGATCCATCCTTCTTTTGCACAGGCCAAATTGGAGGGTTAAATGGAGATGTGGTAGGAACCACCACCCCTGCATCTTTCAAATCCTTGATGCTGACACTAATTTCTGCAATCCCTCCAGGGATACAATACTGTTTTTTGGTTCACTATTTTCCCTGGTAGAGGCAACACCAATTGTTTCCATTTGGCCTTTCCAACCATAATAGCCGTCACTCCACATGTCATGGAACCAATGTGGGGATTCTGCCAATTTCTAAGTATATCTATCCCAATTATACATTCTGGGACTGGGGAAATAATCACAGGATGAGTTCTGGGACTCACTGGGCCCACTGTGAGTCAGACTTCAGCCAAAACTCCATTTATCACCTGACCTCCATAGGACCCTACTTTAACCAGATGTCCACAATACTTTTTAGGGTCTCCTGGGATCAGTGTCAACTCAGAACCAGTATCCAACAGGCCCCGAAAATCTGATTATTTCCTTTTCCCCAGTGTACATTTACCCTGGTAAAAGGCCTCAGGTCCCTCTGGGGAAGGACAGGGGGAAGGCAAACAGCATAACACTTTGGTATTGTGACAAGGTCCTTATTCATTGGAACCCGGCCACCCTTTCATTCAAGTGGTTCTTGGTCTGTGAACTGTCTCAAGTCTGGAAAGTGGTTAACTGGATGGGATTTGCTACTGCTGAAATCCAATGTTGACTTCCTGTCATTCGTTCTAGAGCTTTTCTGCTTATACAGATCAAATAAAAACTTAGTAGGCTTCTTATGTATTTGGTTCCTGGGAACACCATGATTAATTAGCCAGTTCCAAAAATCCATTTGTGTCATGCCATTATAGGCATTGTTTTGCCTTTGCTGCACATTATGATAACTATGATAACTTATGCTCATATGACCTTCAGCGATTCAGTGCTGCCAGCTGATGCCTACCCTGAGGTCCTGTTAAACCTATTATGTGTACATTTAATTTATGCAAGCGAGCAACAACTTCTCTAACTGTAAGATCTGGCATAAGAAATAGAGCAAAAACAAAGCTCTTCAAATGTTCTGGTGTCTCTCCATACTTTCCATCTTATAAACTCACTGAAAGGCATGTCCTCTGGGTCCTCACATTGTGGAGAATGTAGTTTTACACTTCGAATCCACTCCAGCATGCCCATCTGCCTGACCCTCACAATCCGTTCATCAATACTAAGCCAAGGAATATCAGGCATCTCTAACTCGTTGTTAGTAGGCCATGTTTTAATAAATATGTCAGCCAACCATTCAAATAAACTTTTAACAACTTTTTTAACCACTCAAGCTTCCATGTTAAACCTAGAATCTCTACTCAGTGGGCTCATATCGATAAACTCAGTCTGATCCAATTTTATATTCCTTCCACCATTTTCCTACACCCTTAAAATCCATTCCCAAACATATTTGTTAGGCTTCTGCCAGAATGAATCAGCAAACTCATTAATTTCTTTAGTGGTGTAGTGCACCTCCTCATGGACCACACTTTCTATCTCACCTTTAGGGGCTTGCTTAACCTTCAATCTTGTTATAGGTCTAGAGTAAACTATTGCTGGGCCCTGAGGGACATTAGCTCCCACTGGGAGGGGCAGATTAGTTTCCCCAGGCAAGGGTGGGGAGGGGGGATCTGCAGGGTGTGGATTCGCTGCTGATGGTGGGGAGATTAATTCCTCAGATAAAGAAAATCCTTCAGAATCCGAGAGTTCAAAGTCCTCATCATTGTGGTTCTCCCACACATCTCCATCCCACGTTTCAGGGTTCTGCCCTTGCCCCACCAGTGCTCTCACTTTGGCTGCTGACACTCTTCATGGCTGGGAATTAAATTTGCGTTGTAAATCTGCCAAACTTATAATAAGGAATCCAGCTTGATTTTCTACTGCTTTAGATCTTTGGCTGCTGGAGTGAAGATGCTCTTCCAGAGCACACCTGGAAACTTTTAAACTGTTGTTTTGAATCTGTAGCTGTTTAATTTTATCACTGAGCTCCTTATTTTCCTCTATCACTTTATACAGAGATGCTAGTATCAACTGGGCAACATCATTATTTTCCTTATTTTTCCTCAATTTCTCAAACGTTTTATATAGAAAGTCGCTAAATTCTTTGCTCCTCACAAGAGGCATGTTAGGTGAGTCAAATGGATCTGTCTTCATAATTACATCAAATAGCCTGCACCAAGGTTTATCATTCCTCTTCATGCCACCAGGAGAGCCTTCAGTAACTTTAGGCTTCATTGGGTTTGAGAGCTGGCTTCAGAAACTACCAAGCCCACTAAAGAAATTCATCCTTTCAATTCTGTTTCTCTAGAACCACTGCTGGTACCAGAATCTGTATTAATCAGGGTTCTTTGAAGAAACAGAATCAACAGGATGAATATATAGCTATATACAGTTTATTGATTTGCTCACCTGACAGAGCTCAAGGAGTCCAACAATAGCCTCGCTGCACTGGAGAGGCTGAGAATCCAGGGAACTTCTCAGTCGCAAGGCTGGATGTCTCAGTAGTCCCAATTTGGTGCTGAAGGCCCAATGGATTCCAGGAGATCTCCTGGTCTCAGTACACGCTGGGATCCGAAGGGTTGATCACAGCAACAAGACAAACTCACCAGTGAGAGAGAGGCAAGCCTCAGGCAAAAAGGGGCCAGCTCCCTCTGCCATGAACTTTTATATGGCCTGCCGGCAGAAGGTAACACCTACATTTGGGGTGGGCCATCCGGCTTGAAGTAGTCCAATCTGAAGATCCTTTTTCTCTTATTTGTTCCTTAGTCCAGTCAAGTTGACACCCAGGATTACCCATCACTCCCAGTTAACCAAAAGAAAGAAGGAACAACTCCAAATCAATACAATCCATGATGAAAGAGGAAATAAAACAGACAAGGGAAAGTTCCAGAAAATTATACAGGAATACTTCAGAAACCTATACTCTACTAAGTTTGAAAACCTAGAAGAAATGGATGAATATCTGAAATCCTGGGAATCACCAAAGCTCAACCAAGAAGAGATCAACAGCTTAAACAGACCCATAATATATGAAGAAATCAAAGATGGAATAAGAAACCTCCCAACTAAAAAAAGCCCAGTCCCAGATGGTTTTACATCAGAATTCTATACAACATTTGAAAAGGACTAACGACCATTATTAATCAAATTGTTTAGAAGAATACAAACAGAGGGAAATCTCCCAATTTCCTTCTGTGAAGCCAGCATCACACTATTAACAAAACCAGGCAAAGATACAACCAAAAAGAGAACCATAGACCCATCTCATTAATGAATACAGATGCCAAAATTCTAAACAGGATACTAGCAAATCACATACAGACCCACATCAAGATCATCCATCATGACCAAGTTGGATTCATACCAGAAATGCAGGGATGGTTCAACATACAAAAATCAATAAATATCATCAAGCATATAAGTGGACTGAAAGACAAAAACCACACCATCATCTCAATTGATGTAGAAAAAGCCTTTGACAAGATCCAGCATCCCTTCATGATTAAAGTCCTAGAGGGAATTGGATTGGAGGGATCATCCCTCAATGTAATCAAAGCCATATACAGGAAACCCACACCCAATATCATCCTAAATGGGGAAACGACAGAAGCATTCCCTTTAAAGGTAAGAACTCAGCAAGGCTGCCCCCTGTCACCACTCCTCTGTGATATAGTGCTTGAAACACTTGCTAGGAAAATAAGGCAAGAAAAGGAAATTAAAGGAGTTCTAATTGGAAAAGAGGATGTCAAGCTATCCCTTTTTTGCTGATGATATGATTGTATACTTAAGGGATGCTAAAATCTCCACCAGATAACTCCTAGAAATGATTAAGAGCTCTACAATAAAAATTTTAATCCCCTGAAGAAGGAAATTGAAGAATACATCAGAAAATGGAAAAACCTCCCATGCTCCTGGATTGGGAAAATTAATGTAGTAAAAATGTCCATTCTACCCAAACTCTTGTATAGATTTAATGCAATATTAATTAAAATCCCCAGGAGTTTCTTCACAAGCTTGGAGAAAAATGTCCTTAATTTCATTTGGAAAAACAAAAGACCCCGAACAGCTTTTCTAGCCCAAAGTTCCAAAGTCCTCCACATTTCTCCAAACATCCAAATGGTCAGGTTCTTCACAGCCAACTGCCCACTCTCTGGTACCAAATTACTATATTAGTCACTTTTCTGTTGCTGTGATAAAACACCATGACCAAAGGAACTTATAAAAGGAAGAGTTTATTTTAGCTTATGATTGACACTTCCAGGGAATTAGAGTCCATTGTGGTGGGAGGCGTGGTGGCTGGGGCTGGAGCAGCAAGCCAAGGGTCACATCTTGCAATGAGCACAGGAAGCAGAGAGAGTGACTGGAGACAGCAAGGCTTGTTAAACTCACTAAGCCTGCCCCCAGGGACATACTTCCTCTAGCATGGCCACACCTTCTAAGACCTCCAAGAACAGTGCCACCAACTGGAGACAAAATGTCTGTATATTTAAAGCCTATGGGGGACACTCATTCAAACCACCACAATCACCTTCAGGGTTTCAGGTTTCACGTTGAGATCTTTGTTCCACTTGGATTTGATTTTTGTAGAAGGTGAGAGATCAGAGTTTAAGTTTATTCTTCTACAAATGGTGATCCACTTTTGCCTGCACCATTTGCTGAAGAGGCTATCCTTACTCCATTGAGTTCTTTTTCCCCTTTGTCAAATATGAGGTGGCTGAAATTGTATGAGCTCACATTTGGATCGTCAATTTTGTTCCATTGGTCAATGGGTCCGTTTTTGTGCCAGTACCAGGCTTCTTTATGACTATGGCCTTGTAATATAGCTTGAAATCTGGTAGAGCAATCCCCCCATATTGCATTTTCCCTCAGCATTGCTTAGCTATTTGAGGTCTTTTGTTTTTCCGTACAAATTTAAGGACTTTTTCAACCTGTTTCACCCAATTGACCACACTTAATGTTGTCCCAAACAGGCTATCTACCTGTGTTCAAATATACTCTAAAAATATTAAATGGAAAATTCCAGAGAAGTCACAATTCAATAATTTTATTTTGCACATTGAAAAATGCATTATGTATTTAGCAATATTATGCCAACAATATGAATCATTCGTTCTATTGTCAGACCCATGCTCTGGACTGCACCCACCTTTTCATTGCTGCCAAGTCATCTGACATTGTATATTCTATGGTAGCATTGCAGGGCTTAGATTCAAATGTCCATTATTTTCCTTGATAATGACCTTTGTAGCACAAGTTCAGTGAGACTAGTAATTCATATATGTCAAAGAGACCCTATAAAGTGCTTCCTTCATGAGCAAAGTTGAATGTTCTCAACCTAGTAAGGATGATCACATGCACATTCCTTCCAAGCTTGAGGGTAGGAATAAATCTCTCTCTTTGTATTTGTGAATAAGCAAAAATGATATGAATTTTGTTACTGTCCATCAAAGCATGAAACTTATGGTCACAGAATTTTAAGTGTTCATTTATGATGAAACAGACACCATGATATATGTATCATCACCAAATATTACCCGAGAGAGACAGATTAAAAGAGGATAGATTTGCCAGGTATGGTGGCATATGCCTTTAATCCTAGAACTTGGGATGCAGAGGCAGGAGGATCTCTGTGAATTCAAGACCAGCTTGGTCTACACAGCGAGTTCCAGGACAGCTTTGACTAAAGGGAGTCCCTGTCTCAAAAAAATGAGAGAGAGAGAGAGAGAGAGAGAGAGAGAGAGAGAGAGAGAGAGCAAATTTATTTTGGCTCACAGTTCTGAGGTATCAGTCCATTCTTGACTGCCTATTTTGTTTCTAGGCTGTGGTGAGGTGTAGCGCCATGGTGGAAGGGCATGGAAGTAAAAGTCTCTGGCTTCACAGGGATCAGGCATCAAAATGACAAGAAGGGGCCAGAGGCAAAAATACACATCTTAAAACCATTCCCCAGTGACTTACTTCTCTTATCTAGCCTCTATCATCCAGAGTTCTACCTTTAATAGTACATTAACATTTTTAGCAAATCAATAATTTAAACACTAAATCCAAACTTTCATGATCTAGTCATCCTGGAAATATCCTCCCAGACACACCAAGAGAAATGTATCTGAATCTTCTGGGAATCTCAAAATAAATGAAAATATAAAAGGCATTTTCCACATCACTGGGTTGCAACAGTTTTAGTTTCAGGCATTTATACTCTTTCTACTGTTACCTCCCCTGCCATCTCCAACTATTTTCACATCCCTCAACTTCTTAAAATTCTATGCCATCTTCTTTTTTAAACATTTTTGTTGAAGTTATGTGCATTTCATACATCATTTCTCAGTCCAGTCTAGACTCATCTTGTCGTCCATGCCCCCTTCCTACCTGAGTTCATGCACCCTGTTATCCCTGACCTGTAACTTTTTCTGATTCTTTTCAAAAACTTTTTTTCAAAGAATAGGATTATTGTCCTTGGGGGAACTTTACTGTTTCAGTCAGTTCCCTGCCCCTGTTCCTCTGCTGTTGTTCCCTCCAATCTGTACTGCTTAACTTATATCTATATCTATATATAATATATATATATATATATATATAATATCTATTATATATATCATGTATATGATATATATCATATATATGTCATATATATATATATATATATATATGTCACGCCTATACTAAAATTATATCATTTGTACAAATACTGTTTGTCATTTCTATATCATATTTCAGGATTCACATTTTTCCATTTTAAATTTATATTATTCTAAAATATGCCTACGTATCCTCCACTCATATACCAAGATTACAATGTCTAAAAATAAGTGGTGGGTTAATTCTACAGCCTCCTAAGAGATTTACATATCAGAGCACAGTTGCTTTCAGGGAAAGGCGTATATAATGTTGATGTTGCTCAATTTGCCTTACAACTCAGTGCTTGGTGCTAGCATTCACAAATGAGGGATGCAATTCGTCATTTGCTTTTCTGGGACTGTGTTACTTCACTTAGCATAATATCTTCTAGTTCCATCCATTTACCTACAAAGTTCATGATGCCATCTTTCTTTACCCCTGCATAGAATTCCGTTGTGTAGCTGTACCACATCTTCTCTATCCACTCATTGGATTAGGGGCATTTTGGTTAGTTCCATCTCTTTACTATTGTGAAGGAAGCTGCAATAATCACAGCTGTGCATGTATCTCTGCAGTAGTATGAGTCTTATGGGTATATACCCAAGAGTGGTATGTCTGGGTCAGGTGGTATGCTCATCTTGAGTCTCTTCAGAGTTTTCCATACTGCTTTCCATATTGCTTGTACGAGTTTACATTCACAGCAGCAGTAGATGAGTGTTCCCCTTTCCTCAAAACCTCTTCAGCATTTAATTAATGTTTTACCAATATTTCTATCTATTGTCTGAGTCTATTCAGTGTTAAAGAACTATAGGCAATCAATGGGTTCTGAGAGAAGGACGATCATTTTTCTACTGGGGTAATCTGCCTGAAAAGCTGTTTAATCCCAAGTGGTCAGTCCTAAACACACAAGAGTTTCTCTTATCTAAAGACCATGATTTCTGAATCTTAAAAGAGACTTGGTCTAGTCTCCATTTTTCAGGGAGCCATCTCCTGAATAGTCCCCGGGGAGCTCACAAGGACTCTTTATATATCAAGCCCCCCCCCCCAGTTCCTCTGGTAGTCCTGTAACCGACAAGATACAACCATCTTTTCAGGGCTACATGTTCTGGATAGACTCGTGGCAAGTGTGTTCATCTTAGAATATTTCATTTCACCAGAATACACTCCAAATCTTGAAGTGAAACATTTATTCTTTCCTCAGAATCCCTAAGATTGCTTTAGAATTTTGAGGGGCTCTAGGGCTGGTAAAGCCATCCTTTGATTGGTAACTGTACTATATTATGCCTGATTTTCAGATCTCAGTACCTTTGTTTTGTGACCAAGTGACTTGAGCACTTATTATTCACAGCAAAGTTAGATGTCCATGGCACCAAGGAAGCCACTTCTCAATGCTTCAGCTCAGCTTGATCCCCACTGCTGATGTGAAATTCTCTGACTGCTATTCATCCATTGGCCTGTTCTTTTGTTTAGACCTGTTATTTATTAATTCTCTCATTTGATCAACTGGACCTATTTTGCCCTTTACCTCTACATCTTCCATAGTCACACCATGTGCTTCTGCAGCTGGGCTCAGTCATGTGGCAAACTGACTGTATGGTGAACTCCAACAAACTCCTACACGCAAATACGTGAGGATTTTTTTGCATCCTTATCAATTTCTGTAGTTCTGCCTCTTTGCATCTCCTTTAATTATGCTACATTTTTAACAATTTGTAGCCATTATACTACCTATGTATAGATGAAGGACAGAAGATTGTCAGAAGATATAGATATAACTACAGATATATTTATTGTCTGATGTGTTGTGATCTCAGATATAATATTAGTAGTTAAGGTAGTAATAATAAAATCTATGTTTGACTTAGTCAACTATTAAGGGAAATGGTATTACGTGGCATTTTGCAGACAATTAAACCACCATACTTTGTAAATTTATTGTTGTTCAATAAATTTTGACATTGTATAAAGACCTAAAATGCTCATATATGTTTCTAAACTAATGTGTTTTCAATATTGTTATTCATCATTGTCTTGACTTGATTTAGAATCACCATGGAAGCACATAACTGGGTATGTATATGAGGATATATAGGGAAGGTTTAAGTGAGGAGCAAAGACTCCTTAGCAAGAATTTTGGGCTGAATAAAAAGGAAAATCTGAGGATAACACTAGCATTCATCACTTTTGCTTCTTGACTATGGTTACCATGTGATCTGCCTCTCCCCATAAACTGTGAGCCACTCTAAGTCTATATTCCCATAATTTGCTTACTCTTAGGTGTTTATTCACAACAATGAACAAAACAATTAATATAAGAGTATATCCAGTGAGAAGAATGGATATTAGAAACTCAGATATCCAAAGAGCTGGGGTGATCCAACTGTGCTTTGGTATGTTTCTGTTCTATACAGGCTTCTGTCAAGGGCCATTTCAATTGACACATCATAATTAGATGTATTTATGGAGTAGATGATTAGGCATATCTATACCCTGAAATAATTACATGCTAATTTATGCACAATTTCAGAAATAAATCCACAGGGCTGGAAAGATGGCTCAGAGGTAAAGAACACTGGCTAATCTTGCAGAAGACCTGTGTTTTATAGCCAGGACCCACATGACAGCTAAGAACCATCTGTAACTCCAGTTCCAGGGGATCCAAAATCCTTCTCTGACTTCCTCAGGCATTTCAAGCTTCAGTTGCACCTAACTCCATGCAGGCAATACACCCATACACATAAAATAAAATAAATATTACAAAAAGAAACAACCCCAAATTCATCCCACTTGCCTAGAGTCTAAAATGCTGAATTAAAAGGAAGCAATAGAAGCATGGTAAACAGAGCCTGGGAGAAAGAAGGGAAGAGGAGAATATGAGAATCAGATACTGAAAGAAAGAAAACTTTAGGGGCTGGAGAGATGGCCTAGCAGTTAAGAGTGCTGACTGCTCTTACAGAGGACCCGGGTTCGATCCCCAGCACCCACATGGCGGCCGAGAACCGTCTGAAACTCCAATTCCAGGAGAACTCCAGTTCCAGGGGAATCCGAGACCCTCTTCTGACCTCCGCGGCATTGCACAACACGGGTGCACAAACTTGCATGCAGGCAGTACATTCATACACATACAGAAATAAATAAAATTAATAAAAAAAAAGAAAGAAAACTTTAGACAGGAGAAATCAGCTTGGGGAATTATTGCACAGCAGGATACACATGGCCACAAATAATTTTTATATTTTAAAATCACAGAGAATGCAATTTCAAATGTCTTTGTATTTTTAGTGGATAGGTAGAAAATACTGAACTGCATGGATACCAATATTATAGTATGTTGGATCATACAGCTGTGGCCTAAATAGTCTACAGAGTGAAACTAGCATAAAGCCCAAACTACTGGTATGTAATGTATACAACTGACCTAGCCCAAAGACATCAATACACACAAGGAAGGAGGTGTATAAAAGTTGTGGTGTTTCTCATATGGAATTACCGTAAAGAGTGTATCAGTCATGGAATTGGCTTTGAGACTGTCATATGCAGAGGAGAGGTATTCGGAAAGAATGTCAGAACCTGCTAGGGGCAATTCTATTGTGGTCCCCAGGGAGAAACATCAGAGCCTGTTTTTTCCTGTAGCATTTATCTCTGCCTTCCTCTTTTTTTCCTCTGTCCTTTTTCCCTTTATTCTGGGTTAGTGGAGGTGGTTATTAATATATTTCTGCTTCTTAAATTTGTAATAAAACCAATGCTTTTGAAAAATCATCAGAGATATTCTGTTTTTTCTTTTAAATATTTCATTTAATTTTGTGTATTTCAGCTACTATGTTTTGCACTCTCCTTGTAAAGAATTAGGCTGTGAATGCTTCACCTCTGCAGATGGCACTATTTCACTCTGGAATTTAATCCAAAACCCTAAGGGAAGCGTGACCATCGAGATTTACCAAGGTCACCTCCACTAATGACAAATCATTAATAATTCTTTTGAAGATACATGGGGAGTTGCCTATAAAGCAACTCGAATCCCATTAGTGACATTCAGATGGTGATAGTGCTTGTCACCATATGGATCTAAATTTAATTAATAAATGTTGTATGAAATGTACAAAGGTTCAATAACAAATTCTACAGATGTAGATATATGTATGTGTACACATATGACCCATCTATATTGAAGTACTTAATGTAAATTTATATATTTATCTCTTATAGCAATTATAGAAATAAAACTTTAAAAAATAAAAATACCTTAATAAAAATAAACAAAACTGGCCAAATGAAATGTTAGATCCTATCTTTCCTTTTTAATTCCTAGGGTCCACAGAAGTCTGATGAAACATGTAGTATGAAGCAGAATGCTGACACTCTTTTGGATTCAAAAGTATCAGGGGTATGATTCCTAGAGGAATTTATTGGTCCCTTAATTGCACTACTTTGTTCTTTGACTGGATGATTGCAAGGAGTTTACTCTTTCTAAGGTTACATCTTCTCACTTTTAGAGCAGTGGCATTGAGAACTGACCCAGGTATGGATCTTTCAGTCAGGACAAATGTTTATGGAGTACTGGGTCATGAGAGAGTTATCTTGGGTATCACAGAATGATGTATGGCAAGGAACAGTGTCTTAAATTAAGAGACACATTACCAAGGCAAGTTATAATTCCTCAAGTACTGGTGTTTCATTTTAGGAAGTGAATATATGTTTTGAGAAATCCAGCATGAAGCTTTACTGTGGATTGGAAGATGTCTAAAGTAGTTCTTAGAAGACCATCTGTCCTCCTGAATAGCCAAGTCCTCTGCATACAGTTATTATTACTTAGTACTATTTCCTGTCAGTTATGATCAGTAAAGGTCCCCAAGATTTACCAGTCAGATAGACTGTCATAAAGATAGTATGGAAGGCTCCCCCATTATCTCTTTTCCCCAGTGCTGTCATTCTTAAGCTCAACAGCTCAATGTGTAGTGGGTGCTTCAGTGTTTGTCCCCTTAAGATCTTTTATATTCTCTATCGTCTTCAGGATAAACCGAACTTCCTCAGTCAAATTTACTGGAACCCTCCATTCCTTCTCCCTATAGACTGTCTCATCTTACACCAACAACAGAGAGCACCATGGAGTTTCCCCACACTATACATCACCTCTTGCCACTGCACCCATTGTTTCTCTGTGAAGCAAACATTACAGGCACCTGGCTCCTCACTGCCTTTCCAAATGGTCTCAGATAGAGCTGGAGAGATGACTCAGTGTTTAAAAGCATTGCCTGATCTTGCAGGAGGCCCAGGTTCAATTCCCAGCCCCCAATGATGGCTAAGAACCTTCTTTAAGCCAGGTGTGGAGTCGCTTGCCATTAATCCTAGCACTTGGGAGGCAGAGGCAGGAGGATCTCTATGAGTTCAAGGTGAGTCTCATCTACAGAGTGAGTTCCAGGCCAACTGGGGCTATAGGGAGACCCTGTCTCAAAAAAAAACAAAAAACAAAAACCCACTGCTTTCACCAGTTTCTAATTTTCTCCTAGAGTGTATATAAAGTAATAATATTATTTATTGGAGATTCTATCTTCTTTACTGTTTTTCAATCAACAAAGCATTGAAGCTGGTTATTACTCAAGGCCACTATAAATAATGTATGACTGCTGTTTTTCCATTAATGAGGAAAGCAACAGGTCTCTACATTTCCAAAGTAAGAAGAAATGAATTATAACTCAACCAGAAAACACATTGTCTCCTGTTGAAGATGTGGGAATGAATACCAAACTGTTAGCAATGTAACTTGTAATAGAATAAAACTTAATGAAACTAGTTCTTATTTGTTTAAAAGCTTAGCCCGCCTTAAAACTAGAGATCAGTTTTTTTGAACTGTAAAAAAAAGGTTCATACTTTGCACAGTCAATATTTACTTTACAGACTTTGAATACTACTCCCAAATTTAAGTATTGTTATATTGATTTAATATTTATTACAAAAAGTTTGAAATACAGCTGTTCTTTATGCATAAAATACCCAGCTAGACCATTACTGCCAGAGGAGATAGCTATTGAGTGGCTCATTTCTATACCCAAAAGACAACTCAGTCCAGATTTGGCTACACTAAAGAATACAGATATATTTGGTCTTCCATTTGCATGATGGATTTGTGCTAGAGATATTTTAAATTGAAAATTTTATTTTAAATTATTTTTACAGTGAAGACTGTTTTCAGCTCTTTTTATATTGTACATAGACTTATATGTAATCTAATGGCATATGCTTTGTAGACTAATGACTGTATTATCCTCCAACTTTTGAAATACAAAACCAGTGTTTTATACTTGCAGCTTATTTTAAAGTCTATTAAAATCATCATTTGACTTTTAAAAAATAATGTATCAGTTAACACCTGACAGATAACTGGTTGTGCCTAACTCAAATTGTCTTCATAGTATCCCAGAGTCAGTATTACTTGTTAAAAATTACATCAAGTTTACAGTTTCCACATATCCACAATGCTTCAGAAAAGTGGGAACAGGTATTTATATATCTATAAGAAGCTCAAAGGAGTGTTGGTCTCATGGCTTTCTCTCCACCTGAACTGATATCATTGGTATTAATTCTTTTTTTTTTTTTTTTGTCTTTTCGAGACAAGGTCTCCCTGTAGCTCCAGCTGTCCTGGAACTCACACTGTAGACCAGGCTGGCCTTGAACTCACAAAGATCCGCCTGCCTCTGCCTCCCAAGTGCTAGGATTAAAGGCGTGCACCATCAAGCCTGGCAGTATTAATTCTCAATAGCTGACTATGCATGAAATATTTAATTTTCAAATTGGACACATAACCATCTGGTTTGAATTAATGAGGAGCAGAGGTTGAGAATGCTTTATGTAAGATTTGATATTTTATTAAATGTGATTGCATTCTCTGAAACAAACTACCCTAGAAAGTAACACAGGTAACAAAACCATCAAACTCTTGCTATGTGCACCCTACAATGATGTAGATCCTCCCTGCACCACCACCTTCAATAATGTGGAGACTTCCTCCAACCTATCTGAACACATTTTGAACTTTGCTCTTNTATATATATATTTGCTCATGGGATAGAGTCCAAGTAGTTGAACAATAGCCAAGACGCATGGGAGAGGCTGAGAATCCAGGCAGTTGCTCAGTCTATGAGGCTGGATGTCTCAGTAGTTCCAATTCCATGCTGAAGGCTTGATGGATTCTGAGAGATCTGCCCATCTCATCCCCGCTGGGATCCAAAGAGTTGATCACAGCAGCAAGACAAATGAGAGAGAGGCAAGCAGCAGGAAAAAAAGGGACCAGCTCCCTCTGCCATGGCCTTTTATACGGGCTGGTGTCAGAAGGTAATGCCCACATTTAAGGTGGGCCATCTGGTGTGAGATAATCCAGTCTGAAGATCTCTTTCTCATATTTGTTCATCCCTAATCCAGTCAAGTTGATACAGAGGATTAACAGGATTAACCATCACAAGGACCAAAGTTGGATCCCAGGACCCATGTAACTGCAGGGCAGGTGGGAGGGCCCATCTTCAATCCCGGCACAGGAGAGGTGGAGACAGAGGGTGCAGCTGGCCAGCTAGACTAGCCAGATCTGCATTCTGTGGATTCAAGTGAGAGTCCTTGATTCAATATACCAGGTAGAGAGTAACTGAAGAAAAGAGCCAACCTCAACCTTGGGCCTCTATACATGAATGCATGTGCCTGGACACCAAGATACTCATGAACACCACACACACATGTACATGCAGAGAGACAGAGAGAGAGAGAGAGAGAGAGAGAGAGAGAGAGAGAGAGACAGAGACAGAGAGAGAGACAGAGAGAGAGAGAGAGTAATATAAAATTAAAAGAAAAAAATGAACTCCTGGACATATATTGGAATTAATATACAGTTTATTCCTGGAGGACATAATTTTGATACATATATAACAGCATACTTTGGAGTGGTACAGTTGGGAGGGAACCACAACAGCATGAGGACTGTGTCAAGGAATGGACTGCTGTGGTTGAATTCTGCCTAGGACAAGAAACCTTTGCAGAGAAAAACTTTGGAGAGACTGAGAGAAAGATACAGGACATGAATGGCAGAGTGCATGAACTGGGGTGGGGTGGGAATACGGAAAAGAGGAATATGCCTAAATTGAACTGAAAAATCATGTCTGAAATACACAATAAAAGTATTATAAAAAAAGAAAACACAAATTTGTCTTGATGGTGTGTGTTGTAGAGCAAGATGCTCACCCTATGCAAACTGGGAAGCAAAGAGAAGCAGAGGCTGGGCCAAGGCTTAAGGATCCCTCTAAGAGATCTCTGACTCCCTAACTTCCACTAGATCCCATGCTTAAAATCTCACACCATAATAGCACCTCAGGCCTTTTGATACATTTGCAGTTCCACATTGTAACAAGCACCCACAGCTGACATATAGATAGGCTGTGGGCCTTTCCAAACTACAATGCTTTAACCCAAGAGCCAGGTTCTGTGTCACTAAGCTTTCCACATAAGATGAGAATGGGAAACACTTGTACTACTCCTCATCTCCTTCTTGGGAAAGGTGGAACCACTTCCTTCCCAGCTGTATCTGTTCTGCTGCTAAAGTCAGAAGTCCCTAGTCCTGGATGTGTTGGCCAAGGCATCCTGAATGATAATGCCACAGGTTAAAGGTACTTTCCGTAAATAGTCCTTACTACTAAGGACTTACAACCTCTAATTAAATACTAGGGAGTTATAGCCTTTGCCTCTATTTTAGCAGCCAGGCTTTATCCTGACCAGGTCAGTGGTCTTGGATATTTTTCCATGTTATTTTATTAATACAGGTTGCTTAGAACAGCACATGGTATCACATATTCAGGCCTTGATTCACAGGGATGACAGAGGTGCCTAGGAACTACTTATTCTCTTGTGCAAGAAGTTCTCTGAGAAACTCCTGTGTGAAAGACAATGGTTCCAGACCTTGCCACTTGCAGCTCAGATGGACTCTGTACTATGTACTTGCTGAGATTTCAGTGCTATGCTTCTTTCTCTAATAATACCTGCATGTTCTGAATATCTCAGGGAAGGTAGTGTTGTACATGGCATAACTGGATTATTGCAAGAATTATGAGTTTGGAAGTTCTAGTTTGTCTTTCATTGCTGTGACAAGACACTCTGACTGACACCAACTTGGGGAGGAAAGGGTTTATTCAGCTTACATCTCCTGGGTCATAGTTGATCACTTAGGGAGCCCAAGGCAGGAACTCAGGGCAGGAACCTGGAGGCAGGAGCTGAAGCACAGACCATGGAGGAATGCTGTTTACTGGCTTGCTCCCCTGGCTCCTGCCCAGCCTGCCTTCTTATATGGTACACAACAACCTGCCCAGGGTGGCAACACTCATTATGGGCTGGGCCCTCCCACATAGTTCGACAATCAAGACAGTTCTCCACAGATGTGTCCACAGGCCAATTCAATGGAGCCAATTCCCCAATTGAGGCTCTCTCAACCCAGGTGTGTCAAGTTGACACTAAAGCTATCCAGCAAATTGACCTCTTGTCAATTTGACACACACAACACATCACTATTAAACCACCACCTTTCCATTTCTTATCCCCAAAGTATGATGTTAACACTAATCACAACCTAAGACAGTACAACCTTAAAAACCCCACAGTCCTTAAAATGTTCAAACACTTAAAAGTTCACAGTCTATTAAAAGTCTCTTAACTGTGGGCTGCTGTAAAATCCAAAAGAAGTACTGTCTTATTTCAAAGGTAAGAATCAGGCACACTCAAACAAAACCTAAGTCTAGCAAAGTAGCTCAAAGCCGGATACGTGGGATTCACTCACAATCTTCTGGGCTCCAACGGGTTTCGGCAGCTCCCCCACTCCAGCTCTGCTGTCTGTGGCACACACAGCTCATCTCGCAGGCCCAGGCTGACTCCATTCCATACATGCTGCTGTTCTTGGGGGTCATCCCACAGTCCTGGCATCTCCAGAAGGCTGGGGTTGCCACTGAAACTGAGGCAGCACCTTCACCAATGGTCTCTTCTGACCTCTCCTGGTGCAAAGCATCAGCTTCTCTCCATGACCCCTGCAATCTTGGGGTCTTCACTGCAACCGAGTTACACTTCCACCAATGGTCTTTCCTGACCTCTCACAGTGCCAAGCCTCAGCTGCTCTCTGTGACCCCCCTCAAGTTTCAACACCAGAACCATATAGGATATGCTTACATACTACCAAGTCCTTTTTCTGGCTTGAGATGGAGGCTCAGGCCCCTTCGGGATCACAGTTTCTGTGTGCTGACCGTGAAGAAATTCTTCCCAGAAGATTTCACCACAGAGATGCTGGTCTCTTGTTACTTACAGCTGATTTTTCAGCCCCAGCTAACCAGCATCAATTGTCCCAGTAAAACAAAGATTTCACTTCAGGTTCTGGTCTCTTGTTACTTACAGCTGATTCTTCAGCCCCAGCTGACAAGAACCCACAGAGTACACAGTCCTGATGATCTCTGCTTCCCTTTGAAACTAGAAACTTCACAAGCCAGGCTTCCATCTTCTACAACTCTTTCAGCAAAACTGTTCCAAGTTCCACAGCCATGATCTTTAGGCATTCAGTGATTTTCCCAGCCCAAAGTTCCAAACACCTCCACAATCCTTCCCCAAAACACCAAGGTCAGGTCTGTCACAGCAATACCCACTCTCAGTACCAATTTCTGTTCTAGTTTGTCTTCCATTGCTGTGACAAAACACTCTGACCGACACCAACTTAGGGAGGAAAGGGTTTATTCAGCTTACATCTCCTAGGTCATAGTTCATCACTTAGGGAGCCCAAGGCAGGAACTCAGGGCAGGAGGCAGGAGCTGAAGCACAGGCCATGGAGGAATGCTGTTCACTGGCTTGCTCCCCTGGCTCATGCCCATCCTGCCTTCTTATATGGTACACAACAACCTGCCCAGGGTGGCACCACTCATTGTGGGCTGGGCCCTCCCACATTGCTCAACAATCAAGACAATTCTCCACAGACGTGGCCATAGGCCAATCCAATGGAGCCAATTCCCCAATTGAGGCTCCCTCAACCCAGGTGTGTCAAGTTGACACTAAAGCTATCCAACACATAACTCCATTTTCTCTAATAAGTTTTTCTGAGACAGAGTTTCATTAGTTTTGGCTGGCCACAAACTTGCTAGATGAGAAAGAATATTAAGACCTGTCCCTTCTGCCTCACACTTCTGAATTAAACTGGCAAGTTTAAATTAATAAGTAGAGAAACCAATAAACAAATGTGCTCCCATCCATGTGAGTAGAGAAGCACAGGCCCATCCAGGACTGGGTGTAAGATGCACTTTGCAGAGAATGATACTTAAGATGCCCTAGGTTTCTGGTACTGATGGGAACCTGCAATTCCCTGAGATAGAAGGTATAGTGCACACTAAAGTATTAAGCTTTCTGGTATCTTGGAACAAGGTACCAAGCTCATTGGTTTCTCAGTTCTTCTTTCACAATGTCCACAAAGTGCCTCCTGATCATGATTGGTTTGAAATACTATGTCTGGGTAGAAGATTTGAGGCCTAGAAGGGTCAAAATCAAGAGAAAACAAGCTCTGAGAAACAAGTTACTACTATCAGTATCAAAAGGAGGGAGTAAAGTACTACTCACAGCCCCATATGGCACCATAATCTGGCAGGAGACTGAAAGAAATGGTGAATCTTCAGAAGAGCTATAATTGTGTATTATAGGAAGGAGCAGAAGAGTGGACAGTAGGCAATGGATGGACAAATATCAATGACTTTCTTGGGAAAGGAAAGATTGGCTTTGGTAATTGCCTCACAAGATGGGGTGGACATTCTGTAGATAAGTTTACATTTTAAAATTTCGCAATAAGAGAAGTATTCCTCTTTAGAAACCTAGGGAGGTGACAAAGTAATCATGGGGCCAAGGGACAATATGCTATCACAATAGGCTGTCCAAGACAAGAAAAGTTCTGCCATATGTTTTGGGTAGGTATCTAAGCATCTAGTTTATAGAAGAGGGAAATAAAATAAAATAAAATAAAATAAAAAACACAAAAACTCTCCCAATGTGACCTCCCCTGAGCCTTCCTTATGTGCATATGTACATCACAGGCAGAGACAGCCTTGGTCACTCCATGTCACTCTGTACCAGTAATACTTCCTTCCTCAATGACATTCAGGTCCTGAAACTCTCTGCTGACTAACTTCAACGGTTCCCATTTCACGCAAGACAGACCCTCGGTGGATGTGGGTGAGAGCTTGAGATTCTAGGATTCCTCTGTATCTTTTCACTGCTCTGTCCCCTTAAATCCATCCATTCTCACCATATCCTTATTTTCCTCAGCATTACTGTTTACTCTATTGTACATACAAATTATCATATTCACTGTGTGTATCTCCTGCCCTCTAGAGACAGACTACTAACCTCAAAGGAAGCATCGTGCTTATATCTTATGTTTTGTCCTTTCTCTTGTACATTCAGCCCAGCTAAATATATGCATATAGTAGAAACACAGCAAATACTAAATGAAGAAATCCTATAGCTCATAAGATGTTTGTGTGTTGTGCAGTGTTGTCTTACCAAGTCCACGTTTTGATTTTCTTATAATCCTTTTTGTTTTATTTTACAAATTAGTTAATCTGAGCTCAGGCCATCAGTGTGTAAAATTCAGAAAATTTTACTCCATTGATTCCAAAATAGAAACTGGACCATGTGGGTCATTTTCTTACTTGTTTAAAGAGTAGTCCCATCCTGACTTTGCGCCTTGGTAGGATAAGGGGGCTATGATATGACCATAACAAGCTGCCAACTTCATCGTCTAAATAACTGAGTTCTTTCATGAATATTTGTTTCTTCCACTCCTACCCTTACTGTCTCACCTGATTCACCAACTCACACTCTGACTGTCTTTGTGCCAAATCTACCAGGTGAGTCCATGATGCTGTGAGGCATGCAGTAGATGCCTAAAGCATCATCTCCTCCTGCATGCACTCCCAGTACCCTGTGTCTCCCAGAATCATTCTTGAGTAGCCAGGCAGTCACACAGCACATCTAGGTCTCACTTAGAGGTATTACTTCTTTCAGGACAGTGCCACGACGAGTCCAAGCTATAGAAAACCACAACTGACCTTTCCTGACAGGAGTTAGTTAACATTTTCAACAGAAATAGTTCTAAGTTCTTCTAGCAAGAACTAAAGCATTCACTTACAGAAGCATCCAGGAACAGAATGTATAAATAAATTATTCCATCCATCCTATGGAGGCATATGGCTGTGGAAGAAGAGAAGACCATGTTCTATATGACTTCAGGGAAGCCATCACTCTCACTCCATAATGTCCCCTGAAATCTGGTCAGACTTGTGAAGTCTAAGACCAGATATAGTTTGATGGCAGCACAGCCATCAAATTCACACAGCTGTGTTAGTTGGCTCTTCTTACCCTATGGCTCGATTCGTGTTAGAGACAGAGACCATGCATTTTTCTGGATTAAAATAGCCAGTATCAGTCTGTAATCCTGTCCAGAGTATCCATCTCCAGCCAGACCTTATAAAACTTCCTTTATTCTAATTAATGGCCCTTGCCATCTGAGGGAAGATGTAATACTTCCATTTACTAATGGGAAAGATGAGGTGCCTCTCGATTAGGTGGCATGCTGTGTAGTAGAGCCAGATTTGAACCTCAGTGTTCTGACCACAATGCTCATATAACCTGTGATTTCTTCTGGGTAAGAGTATGGATCCTCAGGTCCCTCCACTTCTATTATCAAGGTTCCTTTTTGTAGCCAAAGATCTAAATCATACAATCCAAGAGATGGCAAGAGATATGTCTGGGATCTCATCCATTCAGGACCTAAGCTATAGGTATCCACGGTGGCATCATTTTAGCTAGTTGAAGTTTGAGGATTATGCCATTCCTACCTGTGAGGCAATCCTGCCTTATCCTTACTCCCAAAATCTTTGGATTCCATGAGGTCAGGATGGCATTATAAGAATGCTACCAAACCAATGCAGAAATCTCAACAGTGAGAAAGGTGGGAAACAATAGATGGGCCTTATACTATGGATGATCCCTGGAGGGGAAGCATTCATTCTAAGTAGTGAGTTTAAGAACTTAGTCTCTCAGGAAAATAAAAGCTTAGAGGTTGAGGGCTTCATGGAATATGGTAGACTCCTTTAAGGAATGGAATAAATATAACATTAATGCTGTCCAGCTTGCCTTTCAACTGGGGATTTGGTGTTAGCATCCACAAATGAGGGTAACCATTTTTGGAATTCACATTGTCCCCTTTAATATTATTCTAAAGCATGCATACATACCCTCCCCCCATATACAACAATTACAAAGTCTGAAAATAAGGAGAAAATGCGAATGCTTAAACATATTCTGGAATTCACATACATTTTATTTTCAGAGGTCATAATTTTGATACATATGTGATAGTTATATAGGCATATGTGGGAGAAATACAAAGGGGAGGGAACAACAACAGCATACAGACTAGATCAAAGAACTGACTGATATAGTTAAATTCTGCCCCAAACAACAAGCCTCTGCAGTGAAAAACTTTAGAAAGACTGAGAGAAAGATGCAAGACATGTATGGCAGAAGGTATGAACTGGGGTGGGGTGGGAGGCAGGGAAAGGGGAATGTGTCTAAATTGGACTGAAGGATAATGCATGAAATACACAAATCATCAATAAATTAATTTTAAAAAATGAATAGAATAAGTAAACAAATATGAGATAGGACCACTGTTGTCTTGTATTTTAAGACCACAAAATTTTAAACCAATGCTAGTAGATTTACAAGATGTGATTGCTTGGGGATGGAGATGGGAGTCTCCTTAATTGTTGGATTCTGGCTTGTAATTTACCAGATAGCCTTGAAATAAGAGGCCTTGAAATAATATTTCCCTTTTCATCAGTGTACCACATGGCATGATATTGTTGCTGTGACAAGCCAAAAATGTGTGCTGTACAGGGGTTCAAAGGTCATGGTAAGGGCCATATACTGGTAACATCATTTACCTTTCATAGAAATGTCTCTGCCTTTCCTCTTAAGTATGAGAAACTGTACGCTTTTGTGAACTATTTCCTCGTATACTAATTGTTTTGCTCAATGTTCCTCAGTCACTGTCCATTGTCTCCTGCTCTGACCTTACCCATTGTTCACCATTTATTTTGTGGCCCTAATAACCACACATCTGGCATCTCTGTGTAAGTCCTGGCAGCTATCTGCATCTGTAAGAGTGTTTGTCCAGGTGCAACTATCACAGCACCTTCCCAGCTGGACTCTACAGCATCTAGAACCAGTGGAAAAATAATATTGAGGTTTGCATAAGAAAAGAGTTATTACCCAGAGTGGGGATGGCAAAAGTATCTGGCCTTCTTTAGAATGAAGAAATATATACAAGGAGCAATGGGGGTAAAGGAAAAGAAGGAACTCAAGAGAAGGGGATAATGCAAGACAGGGGAAATGGGAATATTGGGGTACTCTAATGGAGAGGAAGCAAGTAGGTTAGACAGGGATAGAGAGGAGAGCTACATGAAGCTTAGGTGGAGTGAAACACCAGAGGGAAAGGTATAATCTCAAAAAACTACTGACAAATGCCTTTATAATATCTGTACATTAATACATGTTTGTACCTGAAGGCTATATAACAAGGAACATAGTGCCAGGCAGGAGAAACTTGCCTGTGAGTTGTGAGTCAGAATAGTGTGTACCCCAATAGCAAACCCATCATATTTACTGCCTGAATGCACTAGCCTCAAGGTGAGACCCCTAAGAGCAACTATTTGGAATCGCAGAAAGTAACCAGGGTGGTGACCTTGCACCTGGACTCCATTCATGCTCTTCTAGTTCAAGACTCTCCATATCACCTTTTGTCAGCAACTCATAGCTCTGATTGGCCAGTGACAAAAACCCCAAACAAAAGTTAAACAATTAAACAAATGAAGTAAGGTTAAAGTTTCATGAAAGAAAGGAATCTAGGTTAAATGGAAAAAGTCAGAGCTGACTTGCATCCTTGAAGATGAAACCAGACATCATCATGACCAAATGGCTTTGCTTACTGCTCTCTGTTTGCTGCCATTCTTGTAAGAATGTGCCTGGACTTCTAAGGACAAGGGACCACACAAGTGATCCTCTACCATTGTTCCAACCCCCAGGGTCCAAACATGAGACCCAAATGATTACAAATCCAGACATAAGCACTCACATTGTGCAGAAATGATTGACATTGTGGATTGGTCAGGGGGAGTCATATGGCCTGTTTTTGTTAAGGTGTCTTGTGATCTGTCTCCATGTGAAGGATCCTATGAAGCTGAAGACAGAACTCATGGTAGGGTTTCATCCTCTGTACCTCCTGGACTGTTCCCCTTATGTTTTTTACTCCCATTTTCTGTTTTCATGAGAATTCATGTTAGCACTTCTTCCCTTCCAAGGCCCATATCACAAAAGAAGAAAAGAAGTTTTATGATTTTCCTTGGCTTTGGGACATACTCAGTGGGTGATGTTTCAATTGATTATTCAGTCAACAATCTTTCCCTGAGTATATACGATGTACCAAGCTTGTACTAGTTGCTTGATCACCCATCTTCAATTTCAGTGAGCTGATAATCTTGTAGATAAGGATTCAGGTAAGGAAAAAAGGTAGGGAAAACTCATCTGAAAGCAGTTAAACAGGATAAAAACCTGAGACAGTCCATAGAAATGTGAAGAGATGGATAGACAGACTTTTAAGAAGTTCAAAATGGGCCAAGGCAATTAATGAGAGATGGGTCATGTGGCTGCCAGATCAGCAGGATCTCAGGTGATGGTATGTTCATGCAAAGACCCTGAGGTACACATCCCTCTATATGTGATATTTTGATGTAACATCAGCAGTCAGGGAAATGGAAAGGAAGCACAGAGGTAAAGATAAAGAAAGAACTTGGAGAGACACCAATAAGTAACAAGTTACCAAGGGGGAAAGAGGCAAATACAGGCATTCAACAGGTAAGGAAGAAGGAAGGACAGAAAAGGAACCATGGAGGTAAAGGAAAAGAAGAAAATAAGAGAGTCAGGTATCACAGAAGACAGGTGATACCAAGGGGAAAGAGAGGTACTTAACTGGGGAAGGAGGAGAAAGTTTAGACAGGTAGAGAGAAGTGATAAATAAATATTATGTGGTATTAGAAAGCCCCTGGGAAGTATATTAATTAACTCAATCCCCAGCCCCTTAAAATGCAAATAAAATATCTGAACAGGAATGCATGTACATAGCTGAAGGCAATACAAGAAGAAACATACTGCCAGACAGGATAAATTTCCCTTTGAATTGTTGTTCATGGTGGTTTTAGAGACTTCCCAATAACCCAAGTTATTGTCACACCCCATGATTACCTTCCAGAACTTGAAGATTGCTGAAGACATGACATAATTTGGAGATAGGACTTGGAACAATGGAGCTGGAAATAGCCTGAAAGCCTTCTCCCTGAAGACTATTTCTCATCGTTGAGGTTACTATGAAAGCTGCTAAGAGACAAAATCAATCAATGGTCCAATTCAGCTGTAATACTTAATAACCAAGAAAACTGGCAAACCATTAGTGGCACTTTTATCTGGTGGATATTTGAAAGGGATCTAACAGGAAGTAACTCCCTCTTAATAGGAGGGAACACATGGGTAGCACTGTAAATATAGCCAAATACACATGGCTGGCGAGATCATAAATCCCAAAGAAAACTCTAACTCTCACATCCCTAGATGAATGAAATTTCTTATTGTATGCTAAATGTGTGTCCTTATATTTACAGACAAGTATAGTGTATGTCACTCTTCAAAGGAGCTTCTTTTGGCCACAGATGGAAGCTTCTGTAGAGTCCACAGCTGGTCACACAGAGACCCTGTTTTAAGAAGATAATTTATTCCTCAAAATCAGTAATCAGCTGCCAATATTTCTTCAGCTAAAATTGTAGTCTTCTGCCCATTTCTTCAAGTCTATGCTGGGTTTTTGTCTGCATGAGTTTACATGGGTCTTGTGCATGCTGACACCATTGCTGTAGGTACATATGAGCAGGGTGCTCATATTTGAATGGTGTTGGGTCCCCAGATTACATAGGCCCCAATGCTCTCCTTCTCTATGGATTAGCCTGTGAAGTATCTCTAGATGTGGCAGGGTCCAAAATTACATTCCTTATCTAAAAGAGAGTACCTGTCTTCTGCCATAACCTCCTTTTCTGCTTTGACTTTCCAATCCTTGATCCACCTTACTAGCTTTGCTACTAATCCTCCCAAAGTTAACTTTATATTCCTCTTAATCTGAATGATAGACAAAGTAGGTTTTCACTCTTGGTTTTGTGCCTCTATATCTGGAAAATTTCTTTCTAGGAAGGTGTAAGGTCTTACTTATCTCACCTATGTCAGGTATTCCAGAAAGCCAACTGAGGCAGAAGTCCCAAGAAATAATTACCCTGGACTGTGCTCATGGAATCTGAGAAAGTTTGCTGCAATATCCTGCAATCATACCTCACCAGAGACCAGACCCAGGCCTCAGTCTTTCTCAACATGCTTCTACTGATACCGTTCTCATGTCCCAGTTTCCCTTGCGATACTCCTACTGATGCAGCCACAGACACAAAAATGCTCATTCCCCCAACTCCTCACCTGCCACTTCCTTGTAAACTCACTTCCTGTGTGCCTGTGCCTGGGTATAAAACTGCCATTTGGGGGATATTCTTTTTTTTTTTTTTTTGGTCTTTTCGAGACAGGGTCTCCTTGTAGCCCCAGCTGGCCTGGAACTCACTCTGTAGACAAGGCTGGCCTTGAACCCACAAAGATCCGCCTGCCTCTGCCTCCCAAGTGCTAGGATCAAAAGCGTACACCACCATGCCCCGGCTTGGGGGACATTTTAATGCTGGTCATCCTAATCCTGACACAGGCAGAACAAACGCCATGCCTAAAATAAACGAGACTTCTTTTCATCGGGGTCCTGACATTTCCTCATTTCTGTGAGCAGAGTCTCCCTTCAAAATGAAACTAACAGAAGTTATATCACATGTAGACTTCTGCACTATTAATGACTCTTGGAGACACCAAAGGCATTGATGATTCTTTTGATATTGAACTACTATTCCTACAAAGCTCACACATGGCTGAGGGCCTTAATGACCATCAATAGTCTCTAATATGGATCTCTACATTTTACAACCGAAAACTTGAGACATTTCAATTCCAGGAGTTTCACTAACACTCTTATCACAATGGCTCATAGTTAACATAATAATTTTCTTCAAGACCCTGATATTTTTATTATTTTTGTATATTTTTATTTAATTTCTGTGCATTTCATACAAAAAATATTAATGATCTTTATATACCCTCTTCCATCGACACCTTTTAGGTTTCCTGAAAACCAGATCTTATGTATTATTTAATTTATATTAAGAACTTTTGAGTCAAGGCCAGGTGTGGTGGCACGCACATTGAAACCCAGTACTCAGGAGGCAGAGGCATGCAGATCTCTGTGAGTTCAAGGCCAGCCTGGTCTACATAGTGAGTTCCAGGACAGCTGGGGCTACAGGGAGATCCTGTCTCAAAAAGACCCCCCCACAAAAAAACCAAACAAAAAACAAAAAAAACCCAAAACCAAACCAAAACAAAACAAAAAATATCAAGTATTTGTAACCAGATGTTTCTCAATGCAAGTTTATCCACAGGGGTGTCAAAAAGTCACATAAGTACTGGGGAATTTTCCAGGATCTGATAAATTTAGATGAAGTTATGATTCTGTTTCACCTTATTTTTTGACAAGATATGCTCTATTTGACAAGATATGCTCTATCACTTACTGGTCTAGGTTGAATTCCTATTATTGGGTGGCTTTTTCCAAATTGAAATCTTCTGTCCTGTAGCTAGGAGGGAGGCTGATCAGGATAATGGAGGGAATGGAATTTAATAGTTTTAACAATTTTATGATACATGACTCTGGTTGTAAAAATTTTACATAGGACTCATAGATTATGTAATATAAATTATATAGAAAATTGCTGAGGGCAATTCTTTGCTAGAGCTAAAACTAAAGGTTGTAGGGAGCTACATGGTTGCAGATTTCTGAGTTATCACCCATGCTTAGGTGGGACTTTCAGTAATGCTCCTGCCTTTGTGTCACTCTTGCAGGCAAGTAAGTAAGACCTCATCCAACCAACCAACCAACCAACCAAACAAACAAACAAACAAACAAAAAACTTCCTAACACCCAAAGCCTAAGATCCCTTGGAAGAATCAGTAAAAAAGAGATGTAATATATGGCAAGGAAGAAGAGACAGAAATACTAATTGGGGTGTGAATGGTTTTTCCAAAGAAAGACTGACCCTGGATATCAAATGTCTTCCTAAGATTCTGAACTTGACTATAGTTCTTCTGAAAGAAATGGAGAAACCAGGGATCCAGTGACCCTTCCCAAACAGCCAGCTCACTTTGGCTGTATAAGGGGAAGGAGGTAAGGACATATAAGCTGTGAGTGGTAGAAAGTGGGTTTCTCCCTCCATCAGCATCTTGTGCAGAGGTCCCAGGGTCCTGGTATGGGATAAACATGACAAGAGAGAGAGTGCTGAAAATCCTGTAATTGATCCCCTCACCCATTCCCTCTGTCAGCAAGCCTATTAAACTCACTAAAATCTTCTAAACTGTAGCTGTGGAGAATCTTTCCTTGGTTTGCCTTTGTGACTGTAGAAGTGCAAGGTGGGCTACAACATGCACATGTTTCTACTGGGAAGGAGTTTTCTGCAATAAATTGGAGTAGTCTGGCAGGATAGAGAAAACTAAGACAAAATTTTGGAAGAGCAATGGAGTTTCCTTTGTTATGGGGATAGAAATCAGTAACTGAAGGGAAGCTGGATGAGGGTGCTGAGGAAATTTTTCATGGTGGGTTGTCTGCATAGAACTAGTGGGAATAGTAGTGGCAGTATGGATTGTCCAGTTCAGTTTAAGATGCATAACTAAATTGAAGCCACCTAGGCAGATAATGTCAATGGGAGGAATCCCCAGATCACAATATACTTTTTAAATGGTATAAAATAGCATTCTTAATTGAGTGATGGGGTCTGTCACATGAATATGGAGATGTTTTGAAAACAGGAGATGGTTTAGAATAAACTTGACAAGGTCTGGGGGTAATTAATAAAGGGTAGCAATTGTAATAAACTGTGTATGAAGCAGCTTGACCCTTACTTTATGTTACTAGAGATATATCCCAGATAGAAAAATGCAGGCTATAGGAAGACTGGAAATTTAAAGGAGTAATTAGAGGAAGAAAAGAATAAGTGGCTAACCTTCTCAGTATTGGCCTCTGATCTTGCCAGTAAATTGAATAAAATATAAAAGAGGTAGAAGTATTAGCCTGTCATTTTTTACAGCTAGGGGGGCAGAGGGGAAGAGTCCAGATTAGATCAAGAATATAAGGCTCATCCAGGGACCCCAAACCTTGGAACCCAGGGGAAAGAAGATAGTGATAAGCAAGGGAGCAACCTATAAAAAGGGAAGATGCCTCTCAGTTTCTATTTTTTTTTATTAAATTTTTTTATTTATTTCTGTATGTGTATGAATGTACTGTCTGCATGCAGGTTTGTGCACCCGTGTCGTGCAATGCCGCGGAGGTCAGAAGAGGGTCTCGGATTCCCCTGGAACTGGAGTTCTCCTGGAATTGGAGTTTCAAACGGTTCTCGGCCACCATGTGGGTGCTAGGGATCGAACCCGGGTCCTCTGTAAGAGCGGTCGGTGCTCTTAACCGCTAGGCCATCTCTCCAGCCCCTCAGTTTCTATTTTTAATATTAAGAAAGGAAAACTCCAATCCATGTTTCAACATTCTGATGGAAGTCTTAATAATATCTCAGTACTGGAAACTAGGAAAATCAGAGAATACTCAGCATTGGAGTTGTTGGATCTATGGAACACATTCAGACAGTCAATGACAGAAACCCTAGCCACCTGACTTGTGAGCATCTGGGATAAGGGAGCAGATGGAATTATTTTAAGTGCTGGAGAAGCAGAAAATCTAAGCAATATAACCACCCATCCCTCCATGAGACATAGGCTGCATAATCTGAGGCAGCACAGAGGAAATCAGTATGATGGACTGGCTTATATGATTCATTAGAGAGACTTGGTCATTCCCAATGGAGGTTCCAATGAATACCAGGGGCAGGAGGATGATAGGGGGTCAGGGGGGAGAGACACTACTGAGAGAATTAGGTATGAGGAAAGAAGTATATTTACTCAGCCAGAAAGGACTGTGTTTATCAGAGAGTCAAGAAAAAAAAAAAAACTTGATTGACGAAGGACCTCAAGATTGGGGTGGAGCTTTTTTTTTTTTTTTTGGTCTTTTTTTTGAGACAGTGTCTCCCTGTTGCCCCAGCTGTCCTGGAACTCACTTTGTAGACCAGGCTGGCCTTGAACTCATAAAGATCCTCCTGCCTCAGCCTCCCAAGTGCTAGCATCAAAGGAGTGCGCCACCATGCCCAGCCAGGGGTAATGCTTTAATGGTTGATATGAGTCCTTTAATGGGACAGGAACTTTTTAAGGTAGGAGAGGCTTTGTCAGATCAAAGTGACTTATACCAGCATATCAAGAATGTGTATAAAGAGTAGAAGAATCTAAAGGAGCTATAAAAATATAAAGAAGAAAAAAATAAATCTGCTTGGGTTACTCAAAGATTTGTTTCAAGCCCAAGTTCCTAAAGGCATACAGAAGGTAAAACCTGCCCCTAGGGGTGGAAATCCACACCCCCAACTGATGAAATAGGTTACCTTTATCTGCTGAGAAATGTTATGCCAAGTGTGGAGAAAATTTGCCCAGCCAGGGAATCCCTCAGCAGTCAGATGGGGTCAATGAAGCTACAACAGTTTTGGCTACAACCAGGAGTCAGCCCCTGGGCATACCTGACCCAGGAACCAATAAGCACTGCAGAAGCAAAAGGGGAACTATTCTTCCTTGGCCCGTGAAAGGACAAGCAGCTTGAGCCAGGCCCAATGAGTCTATCAAAGATAAAGAAATGCAGGGAGGATGCATGTAAAACCACCAGGATACAGCATGACTTTAGGAAAATGACTAAAGATACAAAAGAACTGATTAAATTAATGTCTCTTATGCATGCTATCATACCCAACATGGATAGTTTGATAAAACAATTGGTACAAATATGTAATCTCTTCCCATGCTGTTTTAGACTTTATGTTTGATTTAATATATGATGTTGATGTCTGTTTTATAGATGTGAAAGTTATTGGAGAAGTACAGCGTGCACCTGCAGACACAAAGATCAAAAATAAGTTCAGAATTGGGTACTAGGGCCAGGTTATAACTATGTAATTATTGGGATCTTTATGGTTGGTAAAGACATAAATGAAATCTATCAAGATGGTTGAAAAAAAGATTAAATGGCTTGCACCTGTGGATGCCAAAGTGCAAACAGATATCTTACACAAATTAAAAAATAGAGACTCCCTCCAAATTGTACAATTATTAAATAAAGACTTCAGTATCAGGGATAGGTTGCTGTGCTATGAACTGTTTGCCAGGGAGGCTTTGGAGGCCCCTAAAACAATAAAGACTATTGACACTAATGTTGGCTACAAATATGAAGCAGAGAGTAAAACCCTATTGCTGAAGTCATGGCATGATGTGAGCAAGGGAAAGATAGATCTAGCTGGAGCTAAAGTAAAAACTTCCTGCCACTGTACATCTGGTCTTCATAGTGCTAGCAACTGGTACACAGATCAATAGGAGAAAGTGGTCACACAATTTCTGCTATTTACACTGCATACATCAGTATCACATACCAGGCAAGTTATTCCTCGTAATGCAATAGTGGCTATTCTAGTATATATGTATAATAACCAATGTTCTGATTAGATTTAAGGCCTGCACCAAATCCCCAATACTGTAAGCCAGACAAACCCCCATTGGCAGAGGAAATTAGACTTCCTTGGGGAAGCCACTGCAATTGTTTGTTAGAAGGGGGTGATGCCCCTGCCAATATAACACCTAAGCATTTGTGTTTGTGCCCATTGGGTGGGTTGTTATAATGGGCAGTATTTGTTTAGATGTTGATGCTTCTTTCTATTTGTGTGCATTATTAGGAAAAATACTGTGCTGGATAGCTTTAGTGTCAACTTGACACACCTGGATCCAGGGAGCCTCAACTGGGTAATTGGCTCCATTGGATTGGCCTGTGGCCACATCTGTAGAGTATTGTCTTGATGGACGAGCAGTGTGGAAGGGCCATCCTGGGGAGGTGGTTGTGTATGGTATAAGAAGGCAGGCTGGGCATGAACCAGGGGAGCAAGCCAGTGAACAGTACTCCTCCATGGCCTGTGCTTCAGCTCCTGCTTCCAGGTTACTGGAGTTACTGAGTTACTGCCTTGTGCTCCCTAAGTGATGAACTGTGACTCAGGAGATGTAAGCTGAATAAACCCTTTCCTCCCCAAGTTGGTGTTGGTCAGAGTGTTTTGTCACAGCAATGGAAGACAGACTAGAACAGAAATTGGTACCAGAAAAGTGGGGTATTGCTGTAACAGACCTGACCTTGGTGTTTTGTGGAAGGATTATGGAAGCGTTTGGAACTTTGGGCTGGGAAGATCATTGAATGCCTAAAGATTGTGGCTGTGGATCTTGGAGCAGTTTTGGTGAAGGAGTTGTAGAAGATGGAGGCCTGGCTTGTGAAGTTTCTAGTTTCAAAGGGGAGCAGAAATCATCAGGACTGTATAATCTGTGGGTTCTGGTCAGCTGGGGCTGAAGAATCAGTTGTAAGTAACAAGAGACCAGAACCTGAAGTGAAATCTTTGTTTTACTGGGACAATTGATGCTGGTGAGCTGGGGCTGAAAAATCAGCTGTAAGTAACAAGAGACCAGCATCACTGTGGTGATTCTTCTGGGAAGAATTTCTTCAGGGTCAGCACACAGAAGCTGTGGTCCAGAAGGAGCCTGAGCCTCCATGTCAAGCCAGAAGCAGGACTTGGTAGTGTGTAAGAGTCTCTCTCCTACATGGTTCTGCTGTTGAAATTTGAGGGGGTCACAGAGAGCAGCTGAGGCTTGGCACTGAGAGGTCAGGAAAGACCATTGGTGGAAGTGCACCTCGGTTGCAGTGGAGACCCCAGGATTGCAGGGGTCATGGAGAGAAGCTGAGGTTTTGCACCAGGAGAAGTCAGAAGAGACCATTGGTGAAGGTGCTGCCTCAGTTTCAGTGGCAACCCCAGCTTTTTGGAGATGCCAGGACCATGAGACGACCACCAAGAGCAGCGGCAGGTGTGGAATGGAGTCAGCCTGGGCCTGAAAAATGAGCTGTGTGTGCCACGGATGGCAGAGTTGGAGAGGGGGAGCTGCTGAGACCCTTTGGAGCCCAGAAGATCGTTGAGTGTATCCCAGGTGTCCAGCCTTGAGCTACTTTGCTGGACTTAGGTTTTGTTTGAATGTGCCTGATTCTTCCCTTTGAAATAAGACAGTACTTGTTTTGGATTTTACAGTTAGCCCACAGTTAAGAGACATTTAATGGACTGTGAACTTTTAAGTGTTTGGACATTTTAAGGATTGTGGGGCTTTTAAGGTTGTACTGTCTTAGGTTGTGATTAATGTTAACATCATACTTTGGGGATAAGAACAGGAAAGGTGGTGGTTTAATAGTGATGTGTTTTGTGTGTCAAGTTGACAAGGGGTCAATTTTGCTGGATAGCTTTAGTGTCAACTTGACACACCTGGGATGAGGGAGCCTCATTTGGGGAATTGGCTCCATTGGACTAGCCTGTCGTCTGTGGAGTATTGTCTTGATGGTCAAACAGTGTGGAAGGGCCCAGCCCACAATGAGTGGTGCCACCGTGGGTAGGTGGTTGTGTATGGTATAAGAAGGCAGGCTGGGCATGAGCCAGGGGAGCAAGCCAGTGAACAGTACTCCTCCATGGCTTGTGCTTCAGCTCCTGCCTCCAGGTTACTGGAGTTACTGAGTTATTGCCTTGTACTCCCTAAGTGATGAACTGTGACTGAGGAGATGTAAGCCGAATAAACCCTTTCCTCCCCAAGTTGGTGTTGGTCAGAGTGTTTTGTCACAGCAATGGAGGACAGACTAGAACAAATACCTCTAAAATGAAGCAATAATCCATTGAAAACAAATGATAAACAGACCTTAGTGCCCAATGTCTCACCAAAATTCATAAACACAACTCTGAAGGACTTCAAAACACAGATAAATCCCAGCACACTAATAGTGGGGGACTTCAATAACCCACCGAGCCCATTGGACAGGTCAACTGGACAAATACTAAACAGAGAGACATCAGAACTAAACAATATGATACACCAAATGGACCTAACAGACATCTACCAAATATTCCACCCAAACATCAAAGAATATACTTTCTACTCAGAACCCCATGGAGCATTCTTCAAAATTGACCATACACTGAGACACAGAGCAAACATCAGCAAATACAAAAAAATTAAATAAATTCATGCATCTTATCAGATCACAGTGCAATAAAGCTTAACAACAGAAAGAGCCATACTAACTACAAGAACCCATGGAGGCTAAAAAACACACTACTGAATAATGACTGGGTCAAAGGAGAAATAAAGAAAGAAATAAAAATATTCCTGGCACTAAACGAAAGCAGTGATTCAACACAGCAAAACCTATTGGACACCTTAAAAGCATTCCTGAGAGGGAAATTCATAACCCTAAGTGCATACATTAAGAAAACAGAAAGAGCACACACAAACAACTTAACACTGCAACTAAAAGCACTTGAGAAACAGCAACAAATGAATCCTAAACCTGGCAGACAGGAAGAAATAACAAAAATCAGAGTTGAAATCAATGAAATAGAAACAAAGAAAACAACACAAAAAATCAATTCAAGAGCTGGTTCTTTCAAAAGATAAACAAGATAGATAGACCCTTAGCCCAACTGACTAAAAGAAGGAAAGAACTCCAAATCAACCAAATTAGATATGAAAAGGGAAACATTACAACAGATAGTGAAAATATTCAGACAATCTTATGGGAATACTTCAAAAACCTATACTCTACTAAATTTGAAAACTTAAGAGAAATGGATCAATACCTGACATCATGAAATCCAACAAGACTTAACCTCGAAAAGATTGAAAGCTAAAATAGACCTATAATAAATGAGGACATTGAAACTGCAATAAAAAACAAACTCCCAACTAAAAAAGCCTAGGTGCAGATGGATTCATGACAGAATTCTATGAGACATTTAAAGAAGACCTACAGCTACTACTACTCAAATTATTTAAGAGGACAGAAACAGCAGGAAATCTCCCAAATTCCTTCTATGAAGCCAACATCATTATAATACCAAAACCAGGCAAAGATAAAACCAAAAAAGAAAACTATAGAACAATTTCACTAATAAACATAGATGCAAAAATTCTCAACAAAATAGTTGCAAACCACATGCAGGCACATATCAAAAAGATCATCCACCATGACCAAGCTGGATTCATACCAGAGATGTGGGGATGGTTCAAAATATGTAAATCAATAAAAGTCATAAAGCACATAAACAGACCTTAAGACAAAAATCACATGGTCATCTCAATCGGTGTGGAAAAGGCCTTCAACAAAATTCAGCATGCCTTCATGTTTAAAGTCCTGGAGGGAATTGGATTGGAGGGAACATTCCTCAACACAATTAAAGCCATGCACAATAGACCCACAGACAGCATTATCCTAAATGGGGAAAAACTAGTAAGTGTTCACCTTAAAGTCAGGAATCCAACAAGGCTGACTCCCCTCCCCATCCCCACTCATTTTCTACATAGTGCTTAAAAAGCTCATGAGAGCAATAAGACAAGAAAAGGAAATTAGAGGAGTACTAATTGGAAAATAGGCAGTCAAACTACCCCTTTTGCAGATGACATGGTAGTCTACCTAAGGGACACCAAAAACACCTAGAACCCATCAACAGCTTCAGTAAAGTAGTGGGATACAAAATTAACTTTGAAAAATCTGTAGCCTTTCTTTCTGCCAATGATAACCAATTGGAGAAGGAATACAAGGGGCCTTTCCCATACACAATAGCTTCCAAAATAAATTATCTAGGAACAAACCTGACCAAACACACCAAAAACCTCTACAAAGAAAAATTTAAATCCGTCAAGAAGGAGATTGAGGAAGATACTAGAAGATGGTAAAATCTCCCATGCTCATGGATTGGAAGAATCAATATAGTAAAAATGACCATCCTACCCAAAGTAATATACAGATTCAATGCAATCCCAATTAGAATCCCTACAAGCTTCTTCACAGACCTAGGCAAAAAAAATCCTAAAGTTCATATAGAGAAATAAAAAGACTATGGATAGCCAAAGCATACTTGAGCAACAAGAATGATACAGGGAGGATTGCCACACCAGACATCAAACCATACTATAGGACTCTAGTCATGAAAACAGCCTGGTATTGGCACAAAAACAGGCCTGTAGATCAGTTGAACAAAATTGAGGATTCCCAAGCTGAGCACATCCAATTTCAGCCGCCTCATATCAGACAAAGTGTCCAAGAAGTCTTAATGGAGTAAAGACAGCATCTTCAGCAAATGGTGTTGGCATAACTGGATCACCACTTGTAGATGAATAAAACTAAACCCCTACCTTTCAGCATGTACAAAAATATACTCCAAATGGATCAAAGACCTCAATTTGGAACCTGAAACTCTTAAAATAATAGAAGAAAACATTGGTAGTAACCTACAAGATGTAGGACTAGGAAAAGACTTTTTTTCCAGAGCCAGCAGTGCAGTGCAGTGCAGTGCAGTTTAATGCTCTCCACCTGCTGCCAACTCAGACTGTCCTCTATTTGTCATCAGCTTCAGGGCACCCCTGACACTGGAGTCCCAGACTGGGCACAAAAGCATGCCCACTATCAACACCACCCTCTCCACCAGCACCCAAGACTTGGAGGGGTGTCAATATACTTCTGGGAAACCTAAGTCGGACAGAAGAGAGAGCTGCTTCTGAGAAGCTGGAGCCCCAGAGGCCAGAGAGTGAAGGAAGGGTATGCAGTCCAGGTGAACATGCTGGGAGACAAGGACAAAGAATGTTAGATGCAAGGGACCAGACCCTCAGGCTTATGGCCTGGCCAAGGGTAGGAGCAGCTCTAAGACAACCCTGGAGCACAGTGGGCAGCTGGCAGAGGGGGCTCTCACCTGACACCTCAGGCCAGCAGTCCTTGAATCCTACTTCCCCAAACACAGGCTCAGCAGATCAAGGATGGAGCATGGATCAGAGTGTGGCCTTCCCAAGAGGGCCAGACAGCTAGCTAGCTGTTTCCTGCCTGTCCATCCATCCTGAGACCTCCTCCTACAGACAGCTGAGATGTTCTTCCTCATAGCACTGGGGGGTCAATGAAGGGCCAGTCAATAGAGCGGATCATCAGCTCCCCACAGTACACACACTCAGCAGCTATCAGTTCATCTAGGTCAGCCTTGAGCTGTTCCCGGCTGCTGCACCCCCCCCCCCCCGGTGACAGCCCCACCCTCAGCCTCCTTGGCCTTTCCAGAGCCCTTGGTTGGGGGTGGTGCTGACCCCAGCTTCCGCTGCTTGTAGGCAGGAAGGCCGGGCCTCACAGCCTGCAGAAGGCAGTCAGCATGGAACATACGACCACAGAGGAAAAGGTAGAAAGGTCGGTTGAGCAGAGGGAAGTCACAGGTGGCGCATTGGTCCTGGGGCTCCACAGTGCCATAGCAGCCCCTCAGCTCCTGCAGGTCTCGCTGGATATGCAGGGCACTGGCTGTGGCCTCTTCCATCTCCTGCTGCAGTTCCTGGATGGGGTGGTTTTAGGCCTCAAGTGAGCTGCAGATGGCCTCCTTGAAGTGCTCGATAGTGACAAAATCAGGAAAGAAAGGGAGTACATCCTCGGTCTTGAGCAGGGAGCAGTTGGCCAGGCAGACCATGGCCATCTGCACATCTTCCTCCTCCTGGACCACATGGTGAGTGATCTTGAGCCACAGTTTCTTGCGCAGTTCCTCATCCTTCTCAGGCAAGTCTGCACACTGCTTAGCCAGGTCCACATCCAGCTTTTGCTCATTGCGGTTCACATAGAGAACCTCAGTGCTGCTTAGAGTAATCAGTAGATAAAAGCCAGTATGGTTCAGGAACATCTTGTGAACTTTGGCATCATCTTTTTGGCCCAGTTCCACATGGTTGGGTTTGCTTGCCTTGCCCAAGTCAATGCTATGTGGCAGGCGCTGTGCCACCCTAGGCTTGAGCCTGTCCTCAGCTTTTTCGTTCAGGTTTTGCTCTCATTGTCCCTTAACTGCCAGCTGCATTAGATCCTCTGAAGGACCTCCAGTTCCTCAGTCTAATCGCTGTCTAGGTCCACCTTCAAAGCAGGCAGAACAGTCCCAGCTTCCCACACCTAGAGGGCCGCCAGCTAACCGAAGAGCAAGATAGCTTAGTGGGAGTCCTTACCCAGAGTTGTAAGGCCTGGATTCTTTCCCAGCAAAATAAAACCACACAAAGCTTACTCTCCAGCCCCTGGGAGGCTGAGGCAAGGAGACTACAAGCCCTACTGGCCAGGGCTACAAAGTGAGATCCTCAAAGAAACAAAACAACGGAAAAGAAATAGAGAGGGGCTGGAGAGATCGCTCAGCAGTTAAGAGCACTGACCGCTCTTGCAGAGGACCAGGGCTCGATTCCCAGCACCCACATGGCAGCTAAGAACCGTCTTTAACTCCAGTTCCAGGGGAATCCGACGCCCTCTTCTGACCTCCGCAGCATTGTACGACACGGGTGCACCAACCTACATGTAGACAGTACACTCATACACATTAAAAAAATAAATAAATCAAGAAATACAGAAAGTGCCAAAGTTGATGGTAAAGCCACATGCCAGATAAAGTGGATGGGAAGGGGCCATCAGGAAAAATGAAGCATGGCTGAGGGGTGTCGGGCTGTTTTGTTGCACCTTATAGATTGGTGTTGATGGGGCTTTTGCTTTGTGCAAGGCCTTGTGCTTAGGTGTTGGAGTCACAGAGCAGATAGAGCACTTTCTCCTTCCTGAAGAAGGACATAATCCCGATAAGACTATGGATCAGTAAACAACCTGAGTACTAGTAAAGGGAGCAGGCACACTATGCCAGGCAGCTTTCCAGCTCTGGGACATGGCAGAGAACAACACAGACAAATGTCAGGAAAAGACTTTCTAAATCAGATAACAGGTGCCCCAAATATAAGGTCAACAACTAAAAATGGGACCTTATTAAACTCAAGTGCTTCTGTACAGCAAAAGAAGCTATCAATGCAGTAAAAAGAAAACCCACAGAGTGGGAGGAAAGGGAACACTCATTCACTGCTGGTGGCAATGTAGACTCATGCAACCCCTATGGAAAGCAGTGTGGAGAACTCTCAAGATACTGAAAATGAGCCTACAACCTGACCTAGTCATACCACTCCTGGGTATATACCCACAAGGGTCATCCTATCACAGAGATACATGCACATCTATGTTTATTGCAGCTCTCTTCAGAGTAGGGAAGAGCTGGAAGCAACCCAAGTATCCCTCAACCGACGAGTGGATAGAGAAAATATGGTACATCTACATAATGGAATCCTGTGCAGTGGTAAAGAAAGATGACATCATGCACTTTGCAGGTAAGTAGATGGAACTTGAAGCCTTTGTGCTCAAAGTAACACAGTCCCAGAAAAACAAACCAAGAATGGTATCCCGCATCTGTGAATGCTAGCATCAAATCCCTAGTTGAAAGAATAGCTGAGTAAAATTAATGCTATATTTCTTCTTATCTGAAGGCAACTATGCTGTTATAATGTGAATTCCTTAACAGGCTCTAGAATTAACTGATCAGTTATTTTCAGACTTTGTAATTGTGGTATATTTGTTGAGGGTATGTATTCATATTTTAGAGTAATATAAAATGAAAGGGAAAATGTGAGCTGGTAAACTTATTTTGCAATTAGCATATAGTTTGTTTTTAGAGGTAATAATTTTGCTATATCTGTGATGTAAATATAGTCATACCTTGGAGCAATACAAATGGGAGGCAACAACAATGACAAAGTGACTGGATCAAAGAGCTGACTTAAACTTCTGCCAAAGAAGTTAACTTCTCCCAAAACAATAAACCTCTTTAGAGAAAAACTTTAAAAAGACTGAGAAAAGGATGCAAGACACATATGGTAGAGTGCATGGGTGGGGTGGGATGTACAGAAAAGGGAATGTATCTAAATTAGACTGAGAAATGATGTATGAAACACAAAACACCAATAAAAATATTTTATTAAAAAAGAGATTCTCAGCCATCACTCTTTTCTGACCTCCGCGGCATTGCACGACATGGGTGCACAAACTTACATGCAGACAGTACATTCATACACATTAAAAATAAATAAATTTATTAAAAAAGAGATTCAATTGCTGAACACAGGACATATTTCAGGCACAGGGTTTGGAGCAATTTAGCCTTAATTGATCTGGAAACCTTCTCCCTGAAAAGTAGCTCTTATAGTTAGAAAAGATATTATGCTATGCAATCTGCTAAGGTAGAAAGTCAGTCAATGGTTTACTTCAGTTTTAATGCCTAATAAAAGCAACAATGATGAGCACAACAAATTATACCAGTGCAGTGTTTGTAATTTTATTTTGGGGGTAATCAACATCTATGTAATTGCACTTAAAACCTTTAATGGGAGGGATCTCATAGGTAGCAATGTAAACATAGCCAAATACAAAAGGGTGGAGAGGGCATATATCCTAGAGAAAATGCCATATCTGTCATACCTCTAGACAAGTAATATTTCAAACTGTATGCTAAATATGGATCCTTACATTAAAAAAGTTTACTATACAGGACTCATCAAGGAGGACCTTTTTCCAACAGATGGAGACTATTACAGAGTTCCATAACTGGCCACCCACAGAGAATATATGAATGAGAGATGCTGAGCCCTAAGTGACACATCTAGAGTGGAACCTCTTTATCTAAGGCTCATGGACCTTAGCTGAACCGGGGGTAGAGGGAACACTAGTACATCTCTCAACTATCACCAGTGAATCTTCCTTATGCAAGAAGAGTGCAATGTACACAGAAAGATACAACTGGCCAAGGTGTAGAGAATAAGAGACTGTAGAATGTACCTCCATGGATAGGATTCCTATATTTAAGCTCACCAACCCTTGACTCAGGGACTATTGCCAACAATGGGGAGGAAAGGTTGTAAGAGCCAAGAGTTGTGCAGGAACATAAGAAAACAGAGGGGTCACAGAAAAAGCCTTTGACAAAATCCAGCATCCCTTCATGCTTAATGTCCTAGAGGGAACTGGATTGAAGGGAACATTCCTCAATATAATCAAAGCCATATACAGGAAACCCACAGCCAATATCATCCTAAATGGGGAAACAACAGAAACCTTCCCTTTAAAGGTAGGAACTTGGCAAGGCTGCCTCCTGTCACCACTCCTCTTCAATATAGTGCTTCAAACACTTGCAAGGGCAATAAGGCAAGAAAAGGAAATTAATGGAGTACTAATTGGAAAAGAGGAAGTCAAGCTATCCCTATTTGCTGATGATATGATTGTTTACTTAAGGGATGCTAAAAACCCCACCAGAAAACTCCTAGACACGATTAACAGCTTCAGCAAAGTGGCAGAATACAAAATTAACCTAAATTAAACAGTGACCTTTCTTTACACCAACAATAGGCAACTGGAGAGGGAATTCAAGGAGACCTTCCCAATCATGATAGCCTCACAAACAATAAACTCCCTAGGAACAAACCTAACCAAAGACAGGAAAGATCTCTACAACAAAAATTTTAAACCCTTAAAGAAAGAAATTGAAGAAGACATCAAAAGATGGAAAAACCTCCCATGCTCATGGATTGGGAAAATTAACATCGTAAAAATGTCCATTCTACCCAAACTCTTGTATAGATTTAATGCAATCCCATTAAAATCCCCAAGAGTTTCTTCACAGGCTTGGGAAAAAAAAGTCCTTAAATTTATTTGGAAAAACAAAAGACCCCAAATAGCCAAAATAACCCTGAGTGAAAATAGCAATACAGGGGGGATTTCTATACCAGACTTCAAACTGTACCACAGGGTCAAAGTCATAAAAACAGCCTGGTACTGGCACAAAAACAGACATGTTGACCAATGGAACAAAACCGAAGATCCAAACTTGAGCACATACAATTTCAGCCATCTCATATTTGACAAGGGGGTGCCCATTATCTCCATTTGACAATAGAGAAAAGACAGCATCTTCAGCAAGTGGTGTTGGCAAAACTGGATCACCCCTTGTAGAAGAATGAAATTAAACCCCTACCTCTCACCCTGTACAAAAGTCAAGTCCAGATGGATTAAAGACCTCAATGTGAAACCCCAAACTTTGCAGGTGATAGAAGAAAAAGTTGGCAGCAGACTACAAGACATAGGCATAGGAAAATACTTCCTAAATCAGACAGCAGCTGCACAATAATTAAGGTTGACAATTGACAAATGGGACCTCATTAAACTCAAAAGCTTCTGTACATCAAAAGAAACAATAAAGGAAGTAAAGAGAAAACCCATAGAGTGGGCAGAAACCTTCATTGCAGAAACATTTGACAAAGCATTGATTTCCAGAATATATAAACTACTCAAAAAAACAAAAAAGAAAGAAAACAAATGACCTACTCAATAGATGGAGCAAAGACCTGAACAGAGACTTCACAAGTGAGGAATTAGAGATGGCTGAGAAACATCTTAAGAAGTGTTCAACATCACTAATCATTAAGGAAATGCAAATCAAAACCACTTTAAGATATCATCTTACTCCAATAAGACTGGCTAGGATCAAGAAAACAAATGATACCAAGTGCTGGAGAGGTTGTGGGGAAAGGGGAACACTCATCCACTGCTGGTGGGAATGTAAACTCGTACAGCCACTATGGAAAGCAGTGTGGAGAACCCTTGGAAGACTTGGAATGAACTTGCCACCCGACCCAGCCATACCACTCCTGGGCATGTACCCTCAAGACTCACCCCACCACAGAGATACATGCACGGCCATGTTTATTTCAGTTCTCTTCACAATAGCAAGAGCTGGAACCTACCAAATGCCCCTCAACTGACAATTGGAGTGAGACAATGTTGTACAGTCTAGCACAGTGGAGTTCATGCAGCATAAAGAAAGATGACATCATGTGACTTTGCAGGTAAAGGGCTTATTTCTTGTGCATGGCCCTTGGCTTTTGTGCCAAGTAGTTGGGAGGATGCATATTGGAAAAAACAACAACAACAACAACAACAACAACACAACAGCAACAACAAACAAAAAAAAAAAAAAAATCAAAAACTGACTGAAACAGTGAACTTCTGCTCAAAACAGTCAATTCCACATGGAGAATTTGCGAAAGACTGAGAAACGGAGATGAAAAGCATGTTTGTCAGGAATACATGAGCTCTGGTGGGGTGGGGGATAGGGTGGGGGACACGGTCTAGATTTGTATAATCTTGTAATATATATATATATATATATATATATATATATATATATATATATATTACAACTATATATATATGTATTATATATTATAGTTACAGAGGTTCCAAGGACCTGGATCTGAACTATGTGGGTCATAGTCACATGCAGTTAAATACCTGCAGGCAATACACTAATATGCCTAAAATAAAAGTAATATATTTTTTAAATATTGTAGTTACTAAATGGAAGGCTTTCCTGTTTCAGGAAGTTCAGATGCAGAGTGTTCCTTCCTGTCATATTTGCATTTTTATTTATATTTCCCTGAATTTTATGCATATCATACAATAAATCTTAAGGAAAGTTACACTCTCCTCCCCCATCCAGCCACCTCATATCCCCCCCACTGGATTTCATGCATTGTGTCATATATGCTAAATGCTATCCCATTAACATTTTGTACCCAGAAGTCCCTTGGAGAAAATTCATCCACTGGAGTCTAATCGTATTAGAGTCACTCATTTAAAGAAGATCAACCCTCTGTTGTGGTCACGTAAGAACTGTCACCCCTTCTAGAGACACCACAGTTTGTGTATTAGCGTACCATCCAAGCATCTCTGTGTCTATGCTCAACAGCTTAGTTGACATAATAATCGCGTTACTACTTAACTCCTGTATGTACATCCAATAGCTTGTGCTTTTTTATTATGACTAAAAAAGGTGTTGTCACTGGAAAGCTGTCAACTCCATGAAGGGAAACAACCTGAATAGACTGGAGTCCAAAATGACAAATCCAAAGAAATTAGGCGCGCTTTCTTCTCACCCACTTGTTTGCCCCTTTCCCAAACCCAGGGAAACAAACTGCGGAAGAGGAGGCATGGTAAGATTGTAAGGCCTAGTGGAGAGATAGGGTTGAATCATGAGACTCAGGAAGTATTCTGGGACTCCTGATTGATCAAAATGCCTGTGCATACAAGCTTCTCCAACTGCTATGGGACCTTGGGTGTTCAAATTGGACGTAGATACTTGCAAATGCACCAATTACTGATTGTATGACATAAGCGTGACATCATATGCTATCTGCAAACAAACTGTGTCATTTATGTAGGAATCCTTAAAAATTAATTAATTATTTAAAAAAAAAAGAAGATAACTCTCGTCAACTAACATAATCATTTGCCATGTTCCTTAGCTAAGGTGGGCCGGCCACTCCAAAACTTCCTCAGTTTTAGACTGTGTTTTTTTTCTGATTGAGTCAATGTGGGCTTGTGCATGCTGTCACCAGATAACTGCATGGTTCATTATCACTGCCATATTGTGTCCCAGAAAACTGACACACGACCGTTGTTGTTCTGTAATTGAATTCGTTTTAAAAAAAATATATTCTTATATATATATATATATCTATAGATTTATTCAATCCTAATATCTTGAAGGGGTAGTTAGTAAACAGAAAAACTAAACTACTCTTGTTACATTGAGACAAACTCTCCAAAATCTGAAACAACATGACATACATCAGTTTCTTGGGGACTGTTTCACATGAGTCATTAGAGGCATTTGAATATCACCTTCTGAGGTTTCAATTAGAATTATATCCTGGAAAATAATATAGGATGGATATACATTATGGAAGAATCTGGCACATAGGATGTACTGTTTGATTCAGAATACAGTATACCAGATAGTACTGTGCTCACAGGAGAAACACAATAAAAGAGAAGTTAAACCAACAAAATCTGGAGATTTTGTTCAAACACAACTAAAAACTGTGTCCTTGTCTTCTGTAATTTGATAAGAGCCTATTTCTGGGAATATAACAACGCTTTGTTGTCAGAATAGAAAAATCAAGCTGCAAATTATGTGAAAACTTCCACCCTAATGGCTAGCTTTTGTAGTCCTATTCAGGCAACTGGGTGAGAAAACTCGTCAGTAATATTAACTAGCAGTGTAGAATGAAGTCTACAATAGTGATCTACCAGGGGAGATGTGACTAATGGTGCAAAATTGCTTGCATAACAGAAGGTTATGGGGTCAACCATTGCATTCTACTTAGGTTTCAGGCCAACTTCAAAGAAGGTAATCAATCTCTGTTATGGTAAACATGTTCAAAATCCTAGGCTCATGAGGTCATAGGCCCTAAAAGGGAAGACACTACTGTTGTCTTACTAAATTAATGTATTATCAGTCTGCTTCGGACTATTTGTTTATACATAAATTAGTGCTACCATTATCCTTGGTTAGAATTTTGTCTCTCTACATAGGTCAACATTAATTGCCGGGCTCATAGCTGATCCAAATTCCTGAAAAATAAGTTATTTGAGTGCTCATCCCTAAATGGAATATATATTTCAATTCCCTGCCCCCCCCCATATTTAGAGAACATTAGGGAAGTGGGTGTCGAAAACAATGTAAGAGCTCAAGGGTGAGAAGGGGTTCTGTGAAATGCTTTCTTCTGAATAAAAAATGACCATCACACTAAATTATTCACTGGGGCTTTGATTACCTGCAGAAGATCTGCACAGTATCAAGTCAACAAGGTCAGTCAACATTCCAGGAGGCAGAACAAATTGGAGTTATTGATTTGAAAAAGGGAGAGGGCATGCAGTGAAATTCTAAAAGGAATTGCTGCTGGTATCTAAGAGGAATTGAAAACAAGAGTTTGGGTGAGAAGAAAATACATGTATAACATGTATGAAATAATAAAAGAATAATTTATATTTAAAACAAGGAAAAAGACAAAAAATCAAAGGAGGGGCCTGAGAGAAGCTGGGAGGGACAGGATAGATTATGGCCAAAGTGGTACATTTTTAAAAGGAAGTTATTTTCATTTTCCCTGGCTCCTGTTACATCAGGATATACAATGGCAAGTAAGTGGGTGGTTCAACAATCTGCAAATTAAGAGGAAAGAGAAAATATCATTGTTTTTCTGAGTTTGGTTTTACTTCATTAAGTTAACGTTTCTAGAACCATTCATTTCACTGCAAATTTCATAACATCTCATCTTTTATTTTTTTATCTTTTATTTGTTTGTGCATTTCACTTCTCTTTTTTATTTCATTTATTTATTTTTATGTATCTGACTGTTACTGTCTGCATGTCGTTGTGCACCCATGTCATGCAATGCTGCAAGAGGGTCAGAAGAGGGGAATATGATTCTCCTGGGACTGGAGTTAAACATGGTTCTCAGCTGCCATGTGGTTGCTGTGGATAACCTGGGTCCCTGCAAGAGCCGTCGCGCTCCCAACCACCCTAGGCCATCTCATCCAGCCACCTTTACTTCTCAGTTCAGGAAAGACGAATTACCAAAGACGGGACACCAACACCTCAAAAAGGGGAATAAAGGCGGACATAGTAGATATAGCGGGGAAAAGGGGAGGACGGGGAAAGGGTGGAAAAAAGAGGGAAGATGAGGGTGGGGGTGAAGAGAACCGAAGAAAAAAGAAAGAACGCAACTAAAAAAGAAAACGAAGGGGCNCTTGTGCTATATATATATATATATATATATATATATATATATATATATATATATTCAATCCTAATATCTTGAAGGGGTAGAACAACTAACTACTCTTGTTACATTGAGACAAACTCTCCAAAATCTGAAACAACATGACATACATCAGTTTCTTGGGGACTGTTTCACATGAGTCATTAGAGGCATTTGAATATCACCTTCTGAGGTTTCAATTAGAATTATATCCTGGAAAATAATATAGGATGGATATACATTATGGAAGAATCTGGCACATAGGATGTACTGTTTGATTCAGAATACAGTATACCAGATAGTACTGTGCTCACAGGAGAAACACAATAAAAGAGAAGTTAAACCAACAAAATCTGGAGATTTTGTTCAAACACAACTAAAAACTGTGTCCTTGTCTTCTGTAATTTGATAAGAGCCTATTTCTGGGAATATAACAAGCTTTAGTTGTCAGATATAGAAAAATCAAGCTGCAAATTATGTGAAAACTTCCACCCTAATGGCTAGCTTTTGTAGTCCTATTCAGGCAACTGGGTGAGAAAACTCGTCAGTAATATTAACTAGCAGTGTAGAATGAAGTCTACAATAGTGATCTACCAGGGGAGATGTGACTAATGGTGCAAAATTGCTTGCATAACAGAAGGTTATGGGGTCAACCATTGCATTCTACTTAGGTTTCAGGCCAACTTCAAAGAAGGTAATCAATCTCTGTTATGGTAAACATGTTCAAAATCCTAGGGCTCAGGAGGTCATAGGCCCTAAAAAGGGAAGACACTACTGTTGTCTTACTAAATTAATGTATTATCAGTCTGCTTCGGACTATTTGTTTATACATAAATTAGTGCTACCATTATCCTTGGTTAGAATTTTGTCTCTCTACATAGGTCAACATTAATTGCAGGGCTCATAGCTGATCAAATTCCTGAAAATAAGTTAATATTGAGTGCTCATCCCTAAATGGAATATATATTTCAATTCCCTGCCCCCCCCCATATTTAGAGAACATTAGGGAAGTGGGTGTCGAAAACAATGTAAGAGCTCAAGGGTGAGAAGGGGTTCTGTGAAATGCTTTCTTCTGAATAAAAAATGACCATCACACTAAATTATTCACTGGGGCTTTGATTACCTGCAGAAGATCTGCACAGTATCAAGTCAACAAGGTCAGTCAACATTCCAGGAGGCAGAACAAATTGGAGTTATTGATTTGAAAAAGGGAGAGGGCATGCAGTGAAATTCTAAAAGGAATTGCTGCTGGTATCTAAGAGGAATTGAAAACAAGAGTTTGGGTGAGAAGAAAATACATTGTATACATGTATGAAATAATAAAAGAATAATTTATATTAAAACAAGGAAAAAGAAAAAAATCAAAGGAGGGGCCTGAGAGAAGCTGGAGGGAAGGATAGATATGGCCAAAGTACATTTTTAAAAGGAAGTTATTTCATTTTCCTGGCTCCTGTTACATCAGGATATACAATGGCAAGTAAGTGGGTGGTTCAACAATCTGCAAATGAGGGAGAAAATATCAGTTGTTTTTCTGAGTTTGTTTTACTTCATTAAGTATAACAGTTTCTAGAACCATTCATTTAACTGCAAATTTCATAAATTCATCTTTTCTTTTTTTATCTTTTATTGGTTTTGTGCATTTCACTTCTCTTTTTTATTTATTTTATTTATTTTTTATGTATATGAATGTACTGTCTGCATGTAGGTTTGTGCACCCATGTCATGCAATGCTGCAGAGGTCAGAAGAGGGCATCTGATTCCCCTGGAACTGGAGTTAAACATGGTTCTCAGCTGCCATGTGGGTGCTGTGGATTGAACCTGGGTCCCCTGCAAGAGCAGTCGGCGCTCCCAACCACTAGGCCATCTCTCCAGCCCCTTTACTTCTCAGTTCAGTCCAGACTCATTACCCCCTCCTTGCCCCCACCCCTCCCAAGTTCATAAAGTCTGCCATATATATCCTGTTTCCCCTTCTGAGTCTTTTCAAAGTTTTCCAAAGCTGAAGATTATTTTTGGGGGGAAGAACTCAACTGTTTCAGTCAGTTCCCTGTCCAAGTTCTTTTGTTGAGAACCCTGACTAATACAGATTGTGGTGCCAGGAATTGTTCTTGAATTTCTTTAGTGGACTTGGTAGTTTCTGGAGCCAGTTCTCCAAGTCAAGGAAGCCAAGAGTTACTAAGGGCTCTCCTGGTGGCATGAAGAGTAATGATAGCCCATGGTGCAGACTATTTGAAACAATTGTGAAGATAGATCCATTTGAGTCCCCCAACTCATTTCTTGTGAGGAGCAAGGAATTTAGCGACTCTATATAAAAATTTGAGAATTTTCAGAAAAATAAGGAAAATAATGATGTTTGCTGATTGCTCTGGATAAAGTGATGGAGGAAAACAAGGAGCTCAGTGATAAAATTAACCAGCTCCAGATTTGCAACAACAGTTTAAAAGTTTCCAAGTGAGCATTGGAAGCAAGTCTTCTCTCCAGCAGCCAAAGAGCTAAAGTGGCAGAAAATCAAGCTGGAGACCTTATTATACATTTGGCTGATTACAACACAAATTTAATTCCCATCCAAGAAGAGTTTCAGCAGTCAAACTGAGGGCACTAGTGGGGAAAGAGTCGAATCTTGAAACTTGGAATGGACCTGTGTGGGACAACCATGACGATGAGGACTTTGAACCTTCGGGTTCTGAGGGACATATTTCTTTAAAAAAATACTTTCTTGTTGTTTTGTGTGTTTCATACATCATTTCTCAGTTCAATTTAGACACACTACCTTTTCCATACCCACCACTCCACCCCAGTACATGCATTCTTCCATACATGTCTTTCATCTTTTTCTCAGTCTTTTAAAGTATTCCTCTGCAGAGGTTTATTGTTTGGGCAGAGGTTAACTGTTTCAGTCAGATTTTCGATCCAGTCTTTTTGTTGGTTTTCCCTCCCATTTGTATTGCTCCAAAATATGCTTATATATACCTCACATATATACCAAAATTATGACCTTTGAAAATAAATTGTATGCTAATTCCAAAAGATGTTTAGGAGGTCACATATTTCCCTTTAATTTTACATTATATATTATATTTATATTTTCCTTTAATATTATATTTATATATTAATTTTATATATGAATACATACCCTCACACATATACCATAATTACGAAGTCTAAAAATAAGTGGTCAGTTAATTCTAGAGCCCATTAAGGAACTCATATTATAACAGCATAGTTGCCCTCAGATAAAAAGAAATATAACATCATCTTTTCTCAGCTTGTCTTTCCACTATGGATTTGGTGCTCATATCCACAAATGAGGGATATGGTTCATTGTTTGTTTTTCTGGGACTGTGTTACTTCACTTAGCACAATCACTTCAAGTTCCATCCATTTACCTGCAAAGTTCATGATGTCATCTTTCTTTACCACTGCATAGAATTCCATTGTGTAGATGTACCACAATTTCTCTATCCACTCATCAGTTGAGGGACACTTGTGTTGTTTCCAGCTCTTCTCTGTTATGAAGAGAGCTGCAATAAACATAGATGTACATGTATCTCTGTGATAGGATGACTCTTGAAAGGTATATACCCAGGAGTGGTATGACTGGGTCAGGTGGTAGGCTCATTTTCAGTTTCTTGAGAGTTCTCCACACTGCTTTCCATAGGGGTTGCATGAGTTTCCATTCCCACCAGCAGTGGATGAGTGTTCCCCTTTCCCCACAACCTCTCCAGCATTTGGTATCCTTTGTTTTCTGGATAATAGCTAGTCTTACTGGAGTAAGATGAAATCTTAAGGCAGTTTTAATATGCATTCCCTTAATTATTAGTGATGTTGAACACTTTTGAAGATGTTTCTCAGCCATCTTTACTTCCTCATTTGTGAAGTTTCTTTTCAGCTCTTTACACCATCTCTTGAGTAGGTCATTGTTTTCTTCCTCCTTTTATTTTTTTGAGTAGTTTATACACTTTGGATGTTAATGCTCTATTAGCTATATCACTGATGAAGGTTTCCTCCCACTCTATGGGTTTTCTTTTCACTTAATTGATTGTTTCTTTTCCTGTACAGAAGCTCTTGAGTTTAATAAGGTCCCATTTGTTAGTTGTTGACCTTATTGTTTGCACAGCTGCTGTCTGATTTAGAAAGTCTTTTCCTAAGCCTATGTCTTGTAGGTTACTACCAATGTTTTCTTCTATCTGAGCAAGTAATCTCCCCACCCTCAGCAAAAAAATGCATTCCCACACCCTGCAGACCTGCCTTCTCCACCCTTGCCTGAGGAAACTTATCTCACCTTCCCAGAAGGAGCTGCTGTCATTCAGTGCCCAAAAATTGTTGTCTCTAGACTTTTAAACAGAGTCAAGGCTAAGCAGAACCCTAGAGGTGACACAGAAATTGTGGTCCATGTGGAGGTGCACTATACCATTAAAGAAATTAGTGAGTTTGCTAATTCATTCTGGCAGAAACCTAATGAATATGTGTGGGGATGGATTTTAAGGGTGTGGGATAATGGGGGAAGGAATATAAAATTGGATTAGACTTAGTTTTTCAATATGGGACCACTGAGTAGAGATTCTAGGTTTAACATGGAAGCTTGAGTGGTTAAGAAAGGTGTTAAAAGTTTGATTGGTTGGCTGAGGTATTTATTAAAACATATTTAAAAAATGGCCTACTGACAGAGAGTTAGAGATGTCTGATATTTCTTGGCTTAGTATAGTTGAAGGGATTGTAATTTTCAGGCAAATCGGCATGCTCTAGTGGATTTGAAGTGTAAAACCACATACTCCACAAAGTGAGGGCCCAGAGAACATGCCTCTCACTGAGTTTATAAGATGGAAAGTACTGAGAGAGACATCAGAACATTTGAAGAGCTTGGTTTTTACTCTATTTCTTATGCCAGATCTTAGAGTTGGAGAAGCTATTGCTTGCTTACATTAATTAAATATACATGTAATAGGTTTAACAGGACCTCATGGTAGGGGTCATGTCGCAGCACTGAACTGCAGAAGACCAGATGAGCATAGTTAACATAGTTATCATAATGGGCAGCAAGGCAAAACAATGTGTATAATGACATGACCCGGAATGGATCTTTGGAATTGGCTAATTAATCATAGTGTTCACAGGAACCAAATACATAAGAAGCCTACTAAATTTTTATTTAATCTGCAGAAGCAGAAAAGCTCTGGAACAAATGACAGAGAGTCAACATTAAAAAAAATGTTAACACTGGATCTTAGTAATAGCAAATCCTGTCTAGTCAACCAGTTTCCAGACTTGAGACAGTTCACAGACCCAGAACACCTTGAATGAAGGGGTGGCTAGGTTCTGATGAGGAAGGACCTTGTCACAATACCAAAGAGTTATGCTGGTTGCCTTCCTCCTGTTCTTCTCCAGAGGGATCTGAGGCCTTATACTAGGGTAACTCTACACTGGGGAAAAGGAAATAATCAGACTTTTTGAGGCCTATTGGATACTGGTTCTGAGTTGACACTGATGCCAGGAGACCCTAAAAAGCATTGTGGACCTCCAGTTAAAGTAGGGGCCTATGGAGGTCAGGCAATAAATGGAGTTTTGGCTGAAGTCTGACTCACAGTGGGCCCAGTGGGTCCCAGAAGTCATTCTGTGGTAATTTTCCCAGTCCCAGAATGTATAATTGGGATAGATATACTTAAAAATTGGCAGAATTCCCACATTGGTTCCCTGACCTGTTGAGTGAGGGCTATTATGGTTGGAAAGGCCAAATGGAAACCATTGGTGTTGCCTCTTCCAGGGAAAATAGTGAAGCAAAAACAGTATCATATCCCTGGATAGATTGCAGAAATTAGTGCCACCATCAAGAATTTGAGGGATGCAGGGTGGTGATCTCTACCACATCTCCCTTTAACTCTCCAATCTTGCCTGTGTAAAAGACAGATGAATCATGTAGAATGACAGTTGACCATTGAAAACCCAACCAAGTAGTGATGCCAATTGCTGCTGGTGTACCAGGTTTGGTGTCCTTACTTGAGCAGAGTAATACATCTCTTGGTACCTGGTATACAGCTATACCAGGTACCTGTCAAATGCTTTCTTCACAATACTGATTCATAAGGTTCACCAGAAGTAATTTGCTTTCAGCTGGCAAGGCCAATAGTATACCTTTACTCTCCTACCTCAAGGGTATGTTAACTTTCCAGCTTTGTGCCATAACTTATTTAGAAGGGACTTTGATCACCTGACTCTTCCACAAAATATCACTCTGGTCCACAATATTGATGATGTTATGCTGATTGGATCCAGTGAACAGGAGGTAGCAGCCAGTCTGGACTTGTTTGTAAAGCATACGCACGTGGGAGGATGGGAAATAAATCCAACTAAAATTCAAGGGCCTTCTACCTCAGTTAAATTTCTAGGAGTTCAGTGGTATGGAGCATGCAGAGACATTCCTTCTAAGGTAAAGAATAAGTTGTTGCACCTGGCCCCTCCCTCCACCAAGAAAGAAGCACAACATTTGGTGGGCCTTTTTGGATTCTGGAGGCAGCACATTCCTCATCTGGGTGTGTTACTGAGACCCATATATCAAGTGACTCAGAAAGCAGAAAACATTGAGTGGGGCTTGGAACAGGAAAAGGCCCTTCAACAGGTCCAGGATATAGTGCAGGCTGATCTGCCCCTTGGGCCATATGATCCAGCAGACCCAATGGTGCTTGAGGTATCAGTGGCTGATAAAGATGCCATCTGGAGTCTGTGGCAGGCCCCATAGGAGAATCACAGCGGAGGCCCTTGGGATTTTGGAGTAAGGTTCTACCTTCATCTGAAGACAACTCTTCTCCCTTGGGGAGACAGCTCTTAGCCTACTATTGGGCCTTCCTGGAAACTGAACATTTGACAATGGGCCACCAAGTCACCATGCAACCTGAGCTGCCCATCATGAGCTGGTTGTTTTCCAATCCACCAGACCATGAAGTAGGATGTACACAGCAAGAATCCATTATTGGATGGAAGTGGTATATATGGGACAGGACCCAGGCAGGCCCTGAGGGCACAGCCAAGCTACATGAAGAAGTTGCCCAAATGTCTATGGTTCCCACTCCTGTTATAATGCCTCCTGCACCTATGGCTCAATGGGGTTTTCCTTATCATTACTTGACTCAGGAAGAGGTATTCTTTTAGCAGAAAGCATTTAAGAGCAATTACTCCTGCTCTTTTTCTCACAGACCTGTGATGCCTGGACTGTCCTTTGATCTCCCAGGAAAGAACTTTGATCTGGATTATAGCCTGAGGTTCCCTTGTCCCAATTACCTGCCCCAGCCCCCAGTTGTGTGTATGTGACCCAGCCCATGTCTGGGTTAGTATAAAAGCCTTAAATTCCACCATTAAAGTTGAGTCTATTCCCTCCGAGTCCGTGTCTGTTTGTCTTTCTTTCTCTTATTCCATCAGGTAACTTTCTCCTGGTCTCCTCCCCCCTCCTTGCTGGAACCAAGCCTAGAGACTGTTGGCCTGCAGGCAGGAGACAGCCTTGAATCTTGCAGTTTGGTAGGACTGCCAGCCAGCTTAAGCAAGGGAAGAAAATCATGTGGATTGCACCCACACATGTTAAAGGAAGATCAGACAATTAGTAAACTACCGACAACTAGGGCCTGATTTACTGATGTTTTTGCAGGTTATGCAGGCACCACCCAGAGGTGGAGAGCTGCAGCATTACAGGCAATTTCTGAAGCAACCCTGAAGGACACTGTTGAAAGTAAGTCTTCACAGTGGGCAGAACTTTGGGCAGTGCACATAGTCCTGCATTTTTCCTGGAATGAGAAATGGACAGAGGTTTGATTATATACTGATTCCTGGGCTGTAGCCAATGGTTTGGCTGGATGGTCAGGAACTTGAAAGGAACATGACTGGAAAATTGATGAGAAAGACATTTGGGGAAGATGTATGGGGATAGATCTCCCTGAATGGGTGAAGGATGTAAAGTCACTTGTGTCTCATTTAAATGTTCATCAAAAGGGGATTTCAGCAGAAGATGTGTTCAAATAATCAAGTAGATCGGATGACTCATTCTGTAGACAGTCAGTCTCTTTCTCCAGCTATCCCTGATGTTGTTCAATGGGCCCATGAACAAAGTGGTATCATTGAGTACAAGATCAATGCAACTTTAGCCAGACAAAAACTCAGCACAGAAGTGCAGAAATGGATAGCAAGGCACAACCATGGCTGAAGAAGAATTGGCAGCTGATTGTGGCTGGGTGAGGATGAACTTCCCTTCTTAGGGAAAGGGATTCTGGATAGGTTAACTAGAGTTCAGGGGATGAGCTGGCAATGAAGACTGGGCAACGAGAGAAGTTTGGCTCAATGGACCCTAGCACAATGTCAGAATGTGTGAACTCTGAGGTATGGGGATAGATGCTGGAGGGTGACAGTGGAGAATGGGGTATAACGGTAATAAATATTGATTGAAAAATTATGTATGAAACACATAAAGTTTAATTAAAAATTAACAAAGGAATAAATTATAAAGCAGGATTTTTGGGCACATTGATAATCCCAGTATGAGTGGGTAAGAAAGAGGGTAAATATGAATTCAACCTAGTTTTAGACAGAGTTAGACAGTAAAAAGTAAACAACAAAAATCCAAACATAAACCTATAGTTTAAAAAGATCTAATTAAATTTAGAATGACCTATGTTTGTTTATAGAAGGGTTGATATCATTAAAAGGCCAGTGCTTTTCAGAAGGACTCAGAGTTTCAATGCAGTCTGTAACAAATGCCCACAGATGATATTTTAGATGATAAAGAACAATGATTAATAAAATTTAGAGGCATACAGCTGTACAAAAACCAAATCAATACTTAACTCTAATTCAGGGAATTCAAAAGGCAATAGAATCTTAGCTAGTTAAGAATTCTGATAGGTTATATCAACATAGGTAAATATCCATAGTCCAAATTTTTGATAAACGAAGAAATTTGGACCACAAAGTGATAATAATCAGCATACTGCAGTATTTATATAATATCAGAAAGATTATCAAAATACAGTAGGACACCCAAAAGTGTCCCTTATTTTTAGAACCTACTGAACAGAATAAGTTGTCAAGATATAGAATACAGAATGTTCATAATATTACTTGTGAAAGACATAATACAGAATTGGAGACCTCCCCCATATCTTAAACCTAAGTGATTTAAAAGACATCACAGGCCACAGTGTTAGAGAAAACATCACAAAATCTGTGGTGGGAACACTGCCCAGCCTCAGCCCATAAAAAATCTAAATCACAGGTGAAAGGAAAAAATACACTGAACTCTAAAACTAAGTATTATTGTGCAGTAGTGTTGGACTGATGCATGAGGGTTAAGAGAAAGAGGCACTCATGATAAAGCAAGACACACCCAAAGCATGGGCTTCTCAATGAAGAGAGATGGAAAGCAAGACCTAATAGTTGTGAGATTAATATGTAAGTGGAGACTCAAAGTATAAAATGAAAAGGTCCATAAGGTAGGTAAAGTTATTTTACATGGGTGCATGTTTAACCTATCCACTCAACAGTGAGAGAGATAATTCTCTAATCAGGTTTTTTTCTTGTTCTTCCTACAGTGATGAAGTGATCAGACTCCAAATATTTCCACATAACAGAAATTATCAAAATGTGAAAGCAGTAACTGAAAATGGACAGGAGAATCTGTGAGATCCAGGGTGGAAACAGGTTTACGACTAAGGGAAGTTGTAAGTGTTACAGTTCTGTTTTCTCTTCAGGTAGGCTTCACGGTGCCAGTCAAGATACTGCCAGCAAATGTCACAGCCCTAAATTATCAAAGGGCTTTTTGGTGTACAAGCCAGGACTACACAGTGTCAGTCATTCATCAGAGCATCAGAAGCATAGGATTCCTGTCTCTGACAGGACCTTAAAGGTAGAGTTAATTTCCCTGCCTGCACCTGGGGCAAGAATTCTCAATGTTTAAGGTAGATATTGTGGCTTTCTTAGCAGAACAATGGACTCATGAGGAAGAAAGGAATACGTATCTCTTTTTTTTCCCACAATGTTTATTGAGTACATAAAATCAGGGCATGAACATGATTTGATAGATTAAGTAGACTTAATTTCAATACTATAATAAGGGAACAGTTCCAATTCTCACCATTTGCTTCACGCCCACAAAAACCACTTCAAGGTCATCTCTGATCAGTTTTGTGCAAGTAAACCACGTTTCTTTTTAAAAAGACTTTGCACTTGCCCAGGCTCGAGCATATTGAAATCTAGCACATAAAGCCCATTACTAGAGGTAGAAATACAGGCAGTATACTATTACAGCAACAACCATCAATTACACTTAAGGATTTTCTGTAACAACCAAATGGATAGTCTAATATTACAACAACTCAAGTATTACTGAGCAAAGTGCATTTCTACAATGTTCAGTGTTTCTACTCAGTTTTCTAACTTTAAACAGTCTATGATAACTGTCAGCAGAGAAGGACCTTGCAATAGACTGCCTCTGCTTATGATGTAATTATTGCATGCTGTTAATATACTATCTAAAGATTAAAGATATTCCTAAAATATTTGATGGTAGATTATGATTAAGACATTACATTACAAAAAACCTATGCAGAAGGAAACCCTTACTGATGTGCTCCTGCTTTAAATATAGTGCCCCCAAATGAAGTCCAGTAAGCACACGTCCTGTCAAGATACCCCTGCATTGGCCTCCATGATACTGCCAAGGTAATCCAACAATGTCAGTCCATCTTCTGAGGAGGCTGTATTTCCATTAGCTACTTAGTTCACAATCTGAGTATCTCAGCAGTCCTCAGTCCACATTGGAAGTCTAAAAAGTAAAAAAAAATCTGTATCTCATGTCTTTGAGGAGTGCCTAAAACAGTGGCATCTACAGAGCATATGTGCCTGCCTGTGAGAATTGTAGATAGGCCAAACAACAATGTTTCTCTCTCTCTCTCTCTCTCTCTCTCTCTCTCTCTCTCTCTCTCTCTCTCTTCTTTTTATATCTTTTTTTATATTGACAGCTTAATACTTAAAGATGTAGCCAAAAACAGCAGCAACACAGGCTGTGCTTCTTTTTGTAGCTTTGCTTGCCTGCTTGAGTGAATACAGGGTCTAATTTTTTGTAGGCTGTCAACTAAAAGAAAACCTTGCCTGTATAATACAAGCTCTGTATTATTGCCAATGTGCATGGGTATTTTAACGTACTGGTGCCTAAAATTAGTATTTTACAATCTCAGCAACTAAAGCATCCTCGTGCTATTCACTTTTGCTTTGAGATACATTTTTATTCTTGAACCAAAGAGTTAATTTTCTTTTTGGTTGACTGAGAGGTAGCTTCTCACATCTTTTAAGTGAACAGTTGCATTAGCAGATCTTACTTTTTGTAACTTCTGGTTCAATATAATCAATTTTAAATATTCTTATTTGGACTTATTTTTTATTCAGTTAGGCAGATTAGTATGGGTTTTAATTTTATATTTTAATATAGTGTGGCTACTCTACAGGGTGTTTTAATAGGCTGAAGTTACTAAAGATCATTGAAGTACTTTTTGTAAGATTGTTCAAAATTTCACTTCAATAGCAAATAAAAATTACTTTTTATTTCTATAAGTGAACTATATTTTATTGGATACTTTTAATGAATACTCAGTCAAATGCTAAAATGAAGGAGAAGTCCATTTTACTTACAAGAGTTTAGCATCTTTTTGTGTACAATCCTGGTGACTTAAACAAATGTTACAGGCTGTGCATGGTAGTGCATGCCTTTAATCTCAGCACTCAGGAAGCAAAGGCAGGCAGATCTCTATGAGTTCAAGGCCAACCTGGTCTACATAGTGAGTTCCAGGACAGCTGGGGATACAGGGAGACACTGCCTCAAAAAAATCAAAACAACGATACAGGTATTTGTCTAATTTGAAAATTAAGATGAAATAAAAGAACACTTCAAGAAAACATAAATTGAGTGCATATACACTTTCTCAATAGGAAATGGAAAAGTACCTTGATTAGGCAAAACTGCTCACAGACACTTGAACTTTACAAGAGAAGTCTAGAACTGCTGTTACTCACTACACATGAAAATTTAGAATAAGATTATTTTAAGAAAATTAATTTTTCTTAGTGGATTCATTTTGCATAACTGGAGAAAAACACCCTGTAAATGTATGTGATGGTTAATCCTGGGTGTCAACTTGACTGGACTAAGGAACAAATAAGAGAAAAAGGATCTTCGGATTGGACCACATCAACCAGATGGCCAACCCCAAATTTGGCCGTGACCTTCTGCTGGGAGGCAGTATTAAAGGCCATGGCAGAGGGAGCTGGTCCCTTTTTTTCCTGCCGCTTGCCTCTCTCACTGGTGAGTTTGTCTTGCTGCTGTGATCAACCCTTTGGATCCCAGTTTGGAATGAGACCGGCAGACCTTCTGGAATCCATTGGGCCTACAGCACCAGATTGGGACTACTGAGACATCCAGCCCTGCAGACTGAGCAGTTCCCTGGATTCTCAGCCTCTCCAGTGTGGCACAGCTGGACTCCTTGAACTCTGTCACGTGAGCAAATCAATAAATTGTATATAGCTATATATTCGTCCTGTTGCTTCTGTTTCTTTAGAGAACCCTGACTTATACAGATTTTGGTACCAGACGTGATTCTAGAGAAACAAAATTGAAAGGATGAATTTCTTTACGGGGCTTGGTAGTTTCTGTAGCCAGCTCTCCAACCCAATGAAGCCTAGAGTTACTGAAGGCTCTCCTGGTGGCATGAAGAGTAATGATAATCCTTGGTGCAGACTATTTGATGTAATTATGAAGATAGATCCATTTGACTAACCTAACTCACCTCTTGGGAGAAGCAAGGAATTTAGTGACTCTATATATAAAACGTTTGAGAAATTGCAGAAAAATAAGGAAAATAATGATGTTGCCTGGTTGCTCCTAGCGTCTATGGATAAAGTGATAGAGGAAAATAAGGAACTCAGTGATAAAATTGACCAGCTCCAGATTCGAAACAACAGTTTAAATGTTTCCAACTGTTCTCTGGAAGAGCATCTGCTCTCCAGTAGCCAAAGAGCTAAAGCAGCAGAAAATCAAGCTGGAGCTTTATTATACATTTGGCTGATTTACAACACAAATTTAATTCCCAGCCACGAAGAGTGTCAGCAGTCAAAGTGACAGCACTGGTGGGGAAAGTGTGGAACTCTGAAACTTGGGATAGAGATGTGTGGGAGAACCACGATGATGAGGATTTTGAACCCTCGGATTCTGAGGGATTTTCTTTATCTGAGGAATTAATCTCCCCACTCTCAGCAGAGAATCCACACCCTGCAGATCCCTCCTCCCCACCCTTGCCTGAGGAAGCTAATCTCCCCCTCCCAGTGGGAGCTAATGTCCCTCAGGGCCCAACAATTGTTGCCTCTAGACCTGTAACCAGAGTCAAGGCTAAGCAAGCCCCTAAAGGTGAGATAGAATGTGTGGTCCATGAGGAGGTGCACTACACCACTAAAGAAATTAATGAGTTTGAAGATTCATTCCAGCAGAAGCCTAAGGAATATGTGTGGGGATGGATTTTAAGGGTGTGGGATAATGGTGGAAGGATTATAAAATTGGATCAGACTGAGTTTATCGATATGAGCCCACTGAGTAGAGATTCTAGGTTTAACATGGAAGCTCGAGTGGTTAAAAAAGGTGTTAAAAGTTTATTTGAATGGTTGGCTGATGTATTTATTAAAACATGGCCTACTAACAGTGAGTTAGAGATGGCTGATATTCCTTGGCTTAGTATTGATGAAGGGATTGTGAGGGTCAGGCAGATGGGCATGCTCGAGTGGATTCGAAGTGTAAAACCACATTCTCCACAATATGAGGACCCAGAGGACATGCCATTCACTGAATTTATAAGATGGAAAGTACTGAGAGAGACACCAGAACATTTGAAGAGCTTTGTTTTTGCTCTATTTCTTATGCCAGATCTTACAGTTAGAGAAGTTGTGGCTCGCTTGCATAAATTAAATGTACACGTAATAGGTCTAACAGGACCTCAGGGTAGGCGTCAGGTGGCAGCACTGAATCGCAGAAGGCCAGATGAGCGTAGTTACCGTAATTATCATAATGGGTGGCAAAGGCAAAACAATACCTATAATGGCATGACCCGAAATGATCTTTGGAACTGGCTAATTAATCATGGCGTTCCCAGGAACCAAATACATAAGAAGCCTACTAAGTTTTTATTTGATCTGTATAAGCAGAAAAGCTCTAGAACGAATGACAGGAAGTCAACATTTGATTTTAGGAGTAGCGAATCCCGCCCAGTTGACCGGTTTCCAGACTTGAGACAGTTCACAGACCCAGAACCCCTTGAATGAAGGGGTGGCCGGGTTCCAGTGAGGAAGGACCTTGTCACAATACCAAAGAGTTATGCTGTTTGCCTTCCTCCTGTCCTTCCCCAGAGGGACCTGAGGCCTTTTACTAGGGTAACTGTACACTGGGGAAAAGGAAATAATCAGACTTTTCGAGGCCTATTGGATACTGGTTCTGAGTTGACACTGATCCCAGGAGACCCTAAAAAGCATTGTGGCCCTCCGGTTAAAGTAGGGGCCTATGGAGGTCAGGTGATAAATGGAGTTTTGGCTGAAGTCCGACTCACGGTGGGCCCAGTGGGTCCCAGAACGCATCCCGTAGTTATTTCCCCAGTCCCAGAATGTATAATTGGGATAGATATAATTAGAAATTGGCAGAATCCCCACATTGGTTCCCTGATCTGTGGAGTGAGGGCTATTATGGTTGGAAAGGCCAAATGGAAACCATTGGTGTTGCCTCTACCAGGGAAAATAGTGAACCAAAAACAGTATCGTATCCCTGGAGGGATTGCAGAGATTAATGCCACTATCAAGGATTTGAAAGATGCAGGGGTGGTGATTCCTACCACATCTCCATTTAACTCTCCAATTTGGCCTGTGCAAAAGACAGATGGATCATGGAGAATGACAGTTGACTATTGAAAACTCAACCAAGTAGTGACACCAATTGCAGCCGTTGTACCAGATGTGGTGTCCTTACTTGAGCAGATTAATATGTCTCCTGGTACCTGGTATGCAGCTATTGATATGGCCAATGCTTTCTTCTCAATACCCATTCATAAGGACCACCAGAAGCAATTTGCTTTCAGCTGGCAAGGCCAACAGTATACCTTTACTGTCTTACCTCAAGGGTATGTTAACTCTCCAGCCTTGTGCCATAACTTATTTAGAAGGGATCTTGATTGCCTGACTCTTCCACAAAATATCATACTGGTCCACTATATTGATGATGTTATGCTGATTGGACCCAGTGAACAGGAGGTAGCAGCTAGTCTAGACTTGTTGGTAATGCATATGTGCATGAGAGGATAGGAAATAAATCCAACTAAAATTTAAAGGCCATCTACCTCAGCGAAGTTTCTAGGAGTTCAGTGGTGTGGAGCATGCAGAGACATTCCTTCTAAGGTAAAGAATAAGTTGTTGCACCTGGCCCCTCCCTCAACCAGGAAAGAAGCACAGCATTTAGTGGGCCTTTTTGGATTCTGGAGTCAGCACATTCCTCATCTGGGTGTATTACTACAACCCATATATCAGGTGACTCGGAAGGCAGCAAACTTTGAGTGGGGCTTGGAACAAGAAAAGGCTCTTCAAAAGGTCCAGGCTGCAGTACAGGCTACTTTGCCCCTAAGGCCATATGATCCAGTGGACCCAATGGTGCATGAGTTATCAGTGGCAGATAAAGATGCTGTCTGGAGCCTGTGGCAGGTTGCCATAGGGGAATCACAGTGCAGGCCCTTGAGATTTTGGAGTAAGGCTCTACCTTCATCTGGAAACAACTATTCTCCTTTTGAGAGACAGCTCTTAGCCTGCTATTGGGCCTCAGTGGAAACTGAACATTTGACAATGGGCCACCAAGTCACCATGCTACCTGAGCTGCCCATCATGGGTTGGGTGTTATCTGACCCACCAGACCATAAAGTAGGATGTGCACAGCAACAGTCCATTATAAATTGGAAGTGGTAGATACGTGACAGGGTCTAGGCAGGCCCTGAGGGCACAAGCAAGCTGCATGAAGTAGTTGCCCAAATGCCTATGGTTCCCACTCATGTTATAATGCTTCCTGGGCTTAAGCATGCACCTATGGCTTCATGGGGTTTGCCTTATGATCAGTTGACTGAGGAAGAGAAAACTAGGACCTGGTTTACTGACGGTTCTGCACGCTATGCAGGCGCCACCCAGAGGTGGACAGCTGCAGCATTACAGCCTATTTCTGAAACAACCCTAAAGGACACTGGTGAAGGAAAGTCTTCACAGTGGGCAGAACTTCAGGCAGTGTACATGGTTCTGCATTATGCTTGGAAGGAGAAATGGCCAGAGGTTCGATTATGTACTGATTCATGGTCTGTAGCCAATGGTTTGGCTGGACGATCAGGACTTGGAAGGAGCATGACTGGAAAATCGGTGAGAAAGACATTTGGGGAAGTATGTGGATAGAGCTCTCTGAATGGTCAAAGGATGTGAAGATACTTGTGTCTCATGTAAATGCTCATCAAAAGGTGATCTCGGTGGAGGATGAGTTTAATAATCGAGTAGATCAGATAACTCGTTCTGTGGATAGTCAGCCTCTTTCTCCAGCTATCCCTGTTGTTGTTCAGTGGGCCCATGAACAAAGTGGTCATGGTGGCAGAGATGGAGGTTATGCATGGGCTCGACAGAATGGACTTCCACTCACCAAGGCTGATCTGGCTACAGCTGCTGCCGAGTGCTAGATTTGCCAAAAGCAGAGAATAACATTGAGCCCCCGATATGGTGCTATTCCCCGGGATGACCAGCCAGCAACCTTGTGGCAGGTTGACTACATTGGTCCACTTCCATCATGGAGGGGACAGCGTTTTGTCCTTACAACGATAGATATTGTGCTGGATAGCTTTAGTGTCAACTTGACACACCTGGGTTGAGGGAGCCTCAGTCGGGGAATTGGCTCCATTGGATTGGCCTGTGGCCACATCTGTGGAGTATTGTCTTGATGGTTGAGCAGTGGGGGAGCGCCCAGCCCACAAGAGTGGTGCCACCTTGGGCAGGTTGTTGTGTACTGTATAAGAAGGTGGGCTGGGCATGAGCCAGGTGAGCAAGCCAGAGAACAGCACTCCTCCATGGCCTGTGCTTCAGCTCCTGCCTCCATGTTCCTGCCCCGAGTTCTTGCCTTGGATTCCCTGAGTGAGAACTGTGACCCAGGAGATGTAAGCTGAATAAACCCTTTCCTCCCCAAGTTGGTGTCAGTCAGAGTGTTTTGTCACAGCAGTGGAAGACAGACTAGAACAGATACTTATTCTAGTTATGGGTTTGCCTTTCCTGCACGTAATGCTTCTGCCAAAACTACCATCCAGAGACTTACAGAATGCCTTATCCACCATCATTGTATTCCTCACAGCATCGCTTCTGACCAAAGAACTCACTTCACAGCCAAAGAAGTGAGACAGTGGGCCCATGGTCATGGTATCCACTGGTCTTACCATGTTCCCCACCAGCCAGAAGCAGCTGTCTTGGTAGAATGATGGAATGGCCTCTTGAAGACACAGTTACAGTGCCAATTAGATAGAAATACCCTGGAGGGCTGGGGCAAGGTTCTCCAGCAGACAGTATATGCTTTGAATCAGCACCCACTATATGGTACTTTTTCTCCTATAGGCAGAATTCATGGGTCCAGGAACCAAGGGGTGGAAATGGGAGTGACTTCACTCACTATAACCCCTAGTGACCCAGTAGGAAAATTTTTGCTTCCTGTACCCATGACCTTGCATTCTGCTCGTCTAGATGTTTTGGTTCAAAAGGGGAGAGTGCTTTTTCCAGGAGATACAGCAAACGTTCCATTGAACTGGAAGTTAAGACTTCCCCCTGGCCACTTTGGGCTTCTACTGCCCTTAAGCCAACAGGCTAAGGAAGGAATAGCAGTAGTAGGAGGAGTGATTGATCCAGACTACCAGTGGGAAATTGGACTTTTTCTCCACAATGGGGGCAAGAAGATTATGTTTGGAAGGCAGGGTACCTTCTGGTACTACTATGCCCTATGATTTAGGTCAATGGTAAACTCCAACAACCCAAACCAGACAGGACAATAAATGGCCCTGACCCTTCAGGGATGAAGGTATGGGTCACTCCACCAGGGAAAGAGCCAAGACCTGCAGAGCTGATTGCTGATAGTGGAGGAAATACAAAATGGGTAGTAGAAGAAGGTAGTCATAAATACCAGCTGAAGCCACGGGACCAGTTGCAGAAATGTGGATTATAATAGATATTAACTTTTGTCCTATTTGGTAAGAATGTGCTTTTTCATATATATATATATATATATAATATATATATATTATTATTATATATTAAACAGATACTTGTTCCCTTTTGGATGTGCAACTGAGATAAGTGTTAAGTGTTGTCATATTTAGGTTATTAGTACTGAAGGACTAAGTGTTCCTCAAGGACATTACCACCTACTCTAAGATATAATGCTTTGCTATTGCACATGAGAATTATAACATTTTAGGTGGAATTATGACCTTGCCATTGTTCGCAATGACATTTAAGCATAACATAAGGAGGGGGTATTGATTGGGTGTCAAGTTGACAAGGGGTGGATTTGTGATGGTCAATCCTGGGTGTCAACTTGGACTAAGGAACAAATACGAGAAAAGGATCTTCAGATTGGACTACCTCAACCCAGATGACCCACCCCAAATTTGGGTGTTACCTTCTGCTTGTAGGCAGTATTAAAGGCCACTGCAGAGGGAGCTGGTCCTTTTTTTCCCACCGCTTGCCTCTCTCACTGCTGAGTTTGTCTTGCTGCTGTGATCAACCCTTCGGATCCCAGTGTGTACTGAGATTGGCAGATCTTCTGGAATCCATCAGGCCTACAGTACCAGATTGGGACTACTGAGACATCCAGCTTTGCGGACTGAGCAGTTCCCTGGATTCTCATCTTCTCCAGTGTGACACAGCTACTGTTGGACTCCTTGAACTCTGTCTTGTGAGCAAATTGATAAATTGTATATAGCTATATATTTGTCCTGTTGCTTCTTTTTCTTTAGAAAACCCTGACTAATACAATGTACTTGACCAACTGTAATACAGCTATGTGGAATATGTATCTCTTTAGGAAGCAGGAACAGTCAGATCATGAGCAGTAGGAACCTAATGAACTCCCTACCTTTTTTTTTTTTTTTTGGTCTTTTAGAGACAGGGTCTCCCTGTAGCCCCAGCTGTCCTGGAATTAGCTCTGTAGACCAGGCTGGCCTTGAACTCACAAAGATCCGCCTGCTTCTGCCTCCCAAGTGCTAGGATTAAAGGCGTGCGCCACCACGCCCGGCGGAACTCCCTACCTTTTCTGGGTCTCCAGTGGTTCTCTCTCCTGCAGGGTGAGGAGCAGTCCTCTGATTACAGCTTTGAAGTGAAGGCCTTGGGCAGAGCCTGGAGCCAGCCAAGAGCTGGGCTCTGGACAGGAGCCTGAAAGACAAAAATCCTCCCTGCAGAGACTTATAGAAGCTCAGATTGGCTCAGAATGTCTGAGTGTGGTTATGTAAATTGTCTATAGATAAGACTGATCAGAGGACAGATCCAAATTTAGGAATGGAAAGAAAAGCTTTGTGTTATCTGGGAGATTTCTCAGAGTTCCACACCCCCCCCCCAGATGATGCAGCAGAAGAGGGGAAAGTGGAAGGATAAAGGCAGGAAGAAACCAGCAGTTTTCCCTTGGGCTCTGGCTCCAAGTGATGATAGACAAAAACAACACAGATAGTTTTAAACTTGTTTATGAATCCTGGGGGCCTTATTCTGGATGACTACAATAATACCTCCATTTCTTTCTGGAGCTTCTAATCGTGGCTGTGTGCAGTAAAAGTCACCTGGCTATTGACTCGTTGGAGTTCTTCCACATCACTTTTCCATGCATTGTGATTAGACATATGAACCATCACTTTGAAATATTTATTTCTAATTGAGTTCTGTAATAAAAGCAGCTAGCACTTACTGAACAGATAGTGGTCTGTAGCCTGGGGAAAGCAACGTACACAATTATCATATAGGGCCTTTTAGTCTCATGTTAGTAAAAACACAGTAAAATAATAAGTGTATTTAATTTAGGAAAGAAATAGTCTGAATCAAAATGTAATTATGCATTCTGGGTGGGGTGGCAAAAACCTTTAATTACAGCACAAGAGAGGCAGTGGCAGGTGGACCTCTTTGAAATAAAGACAAGCCTAATTGACATAGCAAGTGTCAGGCCAGCTGGAATTATAGGAAGACACTCTTTCAATCCTGCCCAAAATAATTATGTATAGTTTATTTTTCTCAGTTTATGTACATATATGTACATATCTCAGTTTATATTGCACATGTGTGTGCATAGTTGTAGAGGCCAGAGGACAAACTGTTATCTTCCTCAGGTGAGATCCACCTTTTCTTTGAATCAGAGACTTTCACCGGCTTAGAGTGCCTCAAGTTCGCTAGGATGGCTGTACAGGCAGTCCCAGTGACTTGCCTGTCTCTATCTTCTAAGCCCTAGGCTTGCAAGCCCTCACAACCATGCCTGGCTCCTTTTATATGTGTTGTAGTAATCACACTATGTTGTACATGCTTGCTCACTTTCTGATTGAGTGATGTATCGAGCCCCATATATTTTGGAATTAAATTGGACTGTCTTCAGAAGGAAATGGCCACCAGACATCAGATGCCTCCTGGTATGGTGCTACTGAATGAGAGACAGAGCTATAGATCCTTTGACCCCTCCCAAGCAGCCAGCTCATCAGAGGGAGGGACTATGGGCTCATAAAGTGGAGAGTGTAAGTGGGCAGCTCTCTCTCATCCCACCTGTGACATGTTATGTGAGAATGCTGTGGGGCATGGCCAGGGATAAACATGAGAGGAGCATCAATGGGGGCCTGTAAGTGATGATTTTCTCCCAGTTGCTCTGTAGGAAAACTTGTGAAACTAGCTAGACTCCCCTAACTGAAGTTTTAGAGAATTTGTTCCTTGGATACTCTCTAAGCCTGAAGGAGGAGGCAGAAGGTGCAGTACCAAGATGGCCATGGAAGTTCACTGCTTTTGAGCAGCTCTTCTGGGAAGGAAATTTTTCTTCAACAAATTGGCATAGTCTAGCAGGATAGGCTGAGCTGAGGTCATGTGTAGGAAGAGTAAGAGTGAGTTTGAGAGAGCTATGTGTTCCTTCTGTTATGGGGGAATAAACTGGTAATTGAATGGAAATGATGAGGCTGAAGAGGAAATTTAGGTATGGAGGATTGTCTGCATAGTGCTGGTGGGTGTAGTGGGGCAGTATGGATTGTACAGTGTACTATAAGTTGTGGAATTAAACTGAAGCCACATAGGTCAATGGGAGAAATTCAAAGCTGGCAATCCAGTTCTAGATGGGATAGAGTGGCATGCCTAATTGAGCAGTTGGATCCAGCACGTGAATATGGAGATGTTTCTAAAACAGCAGAAGGTCTAGAGCAAAGTTTCTGAGCCCTGAGAGTAGAAAACCAAAGGCAGGAATTGCAACAAGCCATGGCTGAGGTGGCTTGGACCTTACTCTATGTTATTAAAGACTTGTCCCAGATAGTAAAGGCAGCCCAAAGAGAGACTAAAAATTTAAAGGAGAAATAAAAACAAGAAATGAATGAGAGGCTGGCCTCTTCAGTATTGGCCTCTCTCCTTGCCAGTATAAAGGAGAAAAAGATGAAAATGTTAGCATGACAATTTTTACATCTAGGGAACCAGAGGGAGAAGGCAGATAGTGATGAGGAATGGAGTGACCTAGGAAATGTGAAAGATGCCCCTTAGGTTAAACCTTAAATACAAATAAAGGAAAAAAAATCCATGTTTCATCCTGATGATGGTGGTCTTAGCAATGGCTCAGTGCAGGAGACTAAGGCAATCAGAGAATACTCAGCACTAGAGTTGTTGTAATTGGGGGGGGGTCTTTTTATTTTTAAATCAAATAGTCTTTATTGGTTTAAGCAATTTTGATCATTGTGCATACATGTTATTTAACATAAAGTTTTGTAAGGTTTAATCCACTCTTTTTCCTTCTCACCCCATTATGTTTTCATTCAGAGTAAAGTAAAAATTGGAAGCAAAACAGGTGAATTTTTATCATGATATGATTTGACATGGCTATTGTACATTTTATTTATCTTCATGTCATTATTTTTGTAATGCTTATTGGCGGAGCCATTCATGAAAGGTTCACTGCTTGACAAAGTTCCAGTGACCTGACCTGTCTGGTTGAAGTCTGCTCTCCAGCTGACCTTGGTTTTTAATAATTCTCCTTATCATATTAATTCTTATTTTCTGGCCTGCTTGACTTTCAGCTTTCTAGCAGTTAGGGTACCTGCTTCTGCCTCAAGGAGTGGAACTGACACTTTTGTCTTTTCTAGAAATGAGTACTTTGTGAGAAATAATGGTACTGTGTACACAACTTAAAAGTATGATACAGTAATAATTAAGAACTTTACAGAAACTGTGTCATACATTGATTGCCCAAGTAAAGAAAGGAATTTTGATTTCAGGGTCAGGTTTAAACTAAAAAGAGGATTGTGAGGCAAAGTGAAATTAAGCCCAGTAAAACAGTGGATTTTAGTGATCTGACTTAAAGATTAATAGCACATAGAAAATCACCTTAACAGAAAGTGTTAAAAACAGAAACTGAGGAAAACAGAAACTAAGGAAAACAATGACCAGAATGAAAACAAGATGTGAATCAAAGCTACATCAGCCACAAAATGACACACAAAATGTGAAGCGAACAAGGAACTAAAGTGAGAAAAATAAAGTTCTTTATTGTTAAAGCTTTAAAGCTCATTTTTTACACTGCCCCACACTACGTATCCACAAGGCATAATTAACTTTGCTTGCTGCAAAACTGTTAAATTGCTTAGCTGAATGGCTGTACTATTATGGTTTCACTTTCTTGATGTCTCAACTAAATTATTGTACCATTATTGATTATTTTACTGTTTTTGATGTTAAGAATAATTTCAGATGTGAATTTTCTGAAAAAAATGTTTATGGGGAAGTTGGGTTATTTTTTTCATCCTTAGCTTAGATTTGCATAACATGTATTAGTTTTAGGGCATATAAAAATAAACTTTGGGACCTGAGGAGCAGAGAAGAAAAGAAATTGGCAGAGTGACAAATTGGAAAGGCCCTCTGCACAGGATCAGAGAAGGCAAACACTCTCTGATCCTTAGGTTAAGAATTCCGCAGAGTGTCAAATTGGGAAGGCCCTCTGCACAGGATCAGAGAAGGCAAACGCTCTCTGATACTTAGGTTAAGAATTCAGCAGAGTGACAAATTGGCAAGGCCCTCTGCACAGGATCAGAGAAGGCAAATGCTCTTTGATCCTTAGGTCAAAAATTGGCAGAGTGAAAAACCCAAGAGGTCCTCTGCATAGGAGCAGGGAAGGTAGATGCTCCACAGGTCATGAAAAAGAAAGAGATTCTTGTGTCTTATTTGATTAATTTCTTTGCCGCCTTTGCGACCATCCACTTCAGGAATTGAACCTGCTGGAGCTGGACTCTGACAGCTTATCAAATAATCTTAGAACTTTCTTAGTAAGGAATTCTTTCAAACAAAACATAAAAGAAAACTTAATCACCTGGCTTGTGAGGCTGAAGGACATGGGTGCAGACAAAGTTATTTTAAGTGCCATAGAAACAGAAAAGCTGATCAATATAATCACCCATTCTTCCTTGAGAAATAGGCTCATAACCTGAGGCAGCACAGGTCAGATAGATCTGTGATGGACTGGCTTGTAGGATACATTTGAGACACTTGATCATCCCCAATGGAAGTTTCCATGAATACAAGGAGGTGGAGGATGACAGGAGAGGGAAAAGCACTACTCAAGGAACTAAGTAGGAGGAAAGAATTATATAGTGCCCAGTTCACTGGGCCAGATACGACTGTGTTATACCAGAGATTTAAGGAAAAACTTGATTGAACAAGGACTTTGAGATTGGTAGGGAAATTTAATGGCTGTGCTGAGTCCCTTGATGGTACATAATCTTTATAAGCAGTGCAGGCTTTGTTAGATCTATTTGACTTAGACCATTATCTAATGTATGCCTGTAAAAGAGTAGAACAACCTAAAGATGATATAAATGAGCAAGGCAGAAAGCAAGTCTGTCAGGGTTACACAAAGGCAAATGTGACAACTGTGTCAAGCCCAACCTTCTAAAGAAAAATATAAAAAGCCAAATTCTGTTCTAAAGATCCTGGAGGAGGCTTTAAAGCCTAAAGGGCAGTTCACAAAATGCGTATGTTGTATAAAAATTATCCGAGGGTGGATAATGACCTTTCCCAGATTAAACAGAGTATCTTTCTCTTCTGAGAAAAGTTATGCTAGTGTTGGCGGCAGATTGCCAAGCCGGGGTCTCTCCCAGAAGCCAGATAGGGTCAGTAAAAAGACTGCAGGAGTGAATGAATATAACTAGATGTCAGGTCCAGGTCTGCCTGACCCAGGGAACGAGAAAGTATAGAAGGGGCGAAAGGAGACCTATTACTCATTGGCCCTGTGTAGATCTAGGTAACTTGAACCACACCCTTTGAGTCCATCAAAGCTAAAGAATTGCAGGGAAGCTGGATGGAAATAAAACAGGATATCAAATGGCTTAAAGAAAATGACTACAGATAGTGAAGAGCTAACTATAATAATGCTTCTTATCTGTACTATTGTACTCAACAAGGATCTTTTGACAAAACAATTAGTACAAATAGATAAAATCTTCCCATTCTATGTTAGACCTAGTTTATGTTCGATTCCACATATAATGTTAATGTCCGAGTGTTTTACAAATGTCAGACCTTTGGAGAGATCTCAATTCCACCCCAGAAAACAAAGATAAAATGTAAACTTACAAAGGTATACCAGGTCTAGTGATAAATATAAAATCCTTGGGAGCTTTATGGTTGGATAAGACATAAATGATATTCACCCAAATTATTGAAGAATGTCTGCAATGTCCTGGGCCTGTAGGTGCCAAAGTTTAAACATGTAGGTGCCAAAGTTTAAATATGTGTCTTATAAAAATAAAAAAATAGAGGCTGCCCCCAAATTGTACAATTGATAAAGACTTCAGTACCAGGGTTACTGGTACTGGTACTGGTACAGGAGCTATGTCCATGGAGGCTCTAGAGGCCACCCAAACAAAGGCTATTGCCTCTAATATTGCTCTACAAAGGAAGCATTTGGTAAGACTCTATTGCTGAAGATGTGGCAAGATGTGTTCATGGGAAAGAGAGATCATGGTGGGACCCAGCTAATGACTCCCTGCTGTTGGATAGCTGGCCCCCATATTGCTTGAGTGTGCTATGTAGATTGCTAGGGAAAAGTGGTTCTCAAAGTTCTACTATAGACCTTACATGCTGCACTATCACATGGAAAACCAGGTGCTCCTGCTGGTGGAATAGTGCCTGGCTAGTATATGTACACGCAGCAAAATTCCTATTTGATTTATGGCCCCCTCCTTGGGGAGGAACACATATCTGATACCACAAGCCAAGTTGATCCCTAGTGGCATGGAGTGCTATAGGTCCTAACAGAAAATCCATTATAATGGTTCTATTAAAGGATGTGATTCTCCTGCTACGATACAATCCAAGCATGTGTGTTTTTTTCCCCATAGCATGGCTTATCATAATGGTCAGTGTTTGTTTAGTTGTGCATGCTTCTTTCTATTTATGTTTTATTCATAGGAAAAATACCCATGAAATGAGATAGCAGTCTACTGGAAATAGACCATGGGAAGACCAGAGTGTTTGATGTCACAACTCAGAAAAAAATATATAGATTGCTCTACCTCTTTCTCCATGACCCCCATGCCCCAGGACTCTTGAGGAAGAGGTGGGAGGACAGATTGCAAGGGTCATTAGAAAGGGGGATGGGGCCTCTCCAGACCTCTGCAGATGGTGCTACTGACTGAGAGGTGGAACAATGGATCTAGCAACCCTTCCCAACTAGCCAGGTCACCTAGGGGGAGGGGCTATTGGCTCATAAGTTGGAGACAGTGAATGGGTGGTTCTCTCTCATCCCACTGGCAGCAGAAACTGGGGTTGTATCCCAGAATAAACATGAGAGGTACACCAAATGGGTCATCTAAGTGATGATTTACCTCATTCACTCTGTAGGAAAAACCATTAAACTCACTAGACTCCTCTAACTGCAGTTTTTAGAGACTCTGAGCCTTGGTCTATCTCTGGCCTGAATTTGCAGGGGGTTAAGGCGGGGCACCAAGATGGCTGCTGAACCATGCTGCATTTTGCATTTTAGCAAACACATACACTGCTCTCCTGAGAAGGAAATTTTTCTGTGACACCAGCATAACTTAGTTTCCCCTCCTCCCCCATGGACAAACAAATCTAAACTTCATAATGGACTGCCAGATACTAAGTATGGGCAAATGTTCTAATGAACAAGAATAAATCTGAGACACTTTACACATATGGTTTTATTTCAGCAATTAAGACCAGGAAATTAAATCATATTGTGTTAATAGTATGTAAGTTAAACATACATTATTTAAATGTTGCAACCTACAAAATAGTGGTGTAAAACTGAATGCTTCAAAATAAGCACTCATATGTTGTGTGCATATGTCTTCATTTGTGCCCATGTGTGAAACAATGTATATCTATGTGTGCATGTTTAGTGTGTATTCATGTGTACATGTGGAGCATGTGAATGTTTAGGAAGATAGAGTTAAGTGATAAAACTCTGATGTCTTTTCTCTCAGGTGATCTCCACCTTATTACTGTTTTCTTGTTACAGAATCAACAGACTCTCTCACACAACCTAGATCTCAGCAATTTGGGTAGACTTACTAGCTAATTCTGGTATGAGATTCGCAGAGCAGCACACTCTCATGGCCTTTGTTTGCTTTAGAGATGCTAGGGATAGAAATAGAAACTCTCATGCTGCCTAGCATCCCCTCAGTTTGAAAAAACTTAGACATGTGGTCATTTAATCTTACAAAGAGAAGAGATTATATAATAGAGAATCTAAGAAAATTTAAGGAAAAATGTATACCTACCGCAAATTGTTTTCTTGATTCATGCAACATCCAAAATGGATGTGAATAGATAATATAGCCAAATGTACCTAAAATAAGAAAACCTAGCAATGACCATCTATTATGAATTAATATTTATAGAACAAATGAAAGCAATATTTTGCATATGAAGTCAAATAAAGTGATTGCAAATCAGGTATATTGTAAATCAACACAACTAAGCATCTTTGCTACAAGAAATTTACATTCAAATCTTTGACATGACCCAAAAAATACAGAGCTTCATGTTAGTTGAATAATTTTTTTCCAATCAAATATAGGGTGCCAAGAGGAAACTCAGAAGATTGGGGAATTATTTGGGCATAGTTCCTGCAAACATTCACCATGTGACATAGTACACTCACCACCCATGTATTTTCACATCCTGTCCAGGTTTACTTCACTTTCCCCGAATTCTCCCTGTCATCGAGATACAATGCTAATACCTAAAATAATACCATCAAATGAGAGTCAAGGAAACACAAGAACAACATCAATAACACCAAAACATCTGAGGTTATCATAATAAAGTAAAAATACTGCTCTGTTATTGCAATGTAGTATTTTCAGACCACATGTCTGATAGGCTTGCTGTACAGAACATAAAACCCCTTACATTCCTAAAGATAAATGTGACTATCTCAAATATTTCTCTGTAGAGATATTTCTGTAACTTTTCTGTACAAGTCAGCAATAAATTAATAAAAAAAAATCATTTCATTTTCAGGGAAGTGTAAATGTAAACAGCCATGACATATACTGTGAAGATGTAAGGGGCACAATGGTAGGTTGGCAAGGAAAATATATTATAAAAAAACACAATTTGAGAAATAAGACAATAATATCAGAAAGTTACTTAATGGTGTGAATTATGTTAGCAGCTTTCTAAGGTTTAATGAATTTTTAAAGTCTATTCCTTGAAATTTTGATATCTTTGGAAACAAAATCAATATTTTCTTGAAGCTACCTTCCCACTCATCAACCAGGAAGCACTCGTGTACTGAACATTAATTTTTTCCCTGTTCATCTTTTGAAGACCCTGGGTATGAGCATACAATAAACTTTTCTGTCAATGGCAGAAATGCATGCATTTTCTTCTGCCATAACTTTTTCATTTAGTTCTCTCCTACTCAGAGCACCTCTGTTATTAATAAATATAAAACTGTTTTTTTTTAATTTTGATAGTGCATACATCAGATGAGGAATAAATTGGTGTGATATAGGATTCAGTGTTTTGACTGAAGTTGCAGGAATCAGTTCATCCTAACAATGTGTGAGTAAATTTAGGAGCAATACCTGATCTCCAATGTTTGCCTCATGCATAAAATGGGCAGTCTTCTACTTGGAATAATGCATTGATAGACACTGTTTCCTGCCTCACACTGTGTTCTCCCTGAGATGTATACAATGCTAATTTTCTTAAATTGTGAAGGGCAGATTGTCTCTTTGAAACCTTAAAAGTGGCTTAGTGTGCTATTGTAAATGGTGTCTTCAATTTCATCTGAGAGGCATATTCTGACATTGTAGACTCAACATAAAATCATGATGAAATAAGTTTATTTGTACATATTTCCTGATCTAATTATTCGAACTCAGAGAAAACTGACTCTTGTATTCATTTCATTTTTAACAATATTTATTCAGTTTTGTGCATTTTTATAATAGATCTTAATAAAACTTAGACAATTTTATCACTCTCTATACTCCATTGTCTCTCAACAGCTTTTAGATATTTTTTCATATATTTTAAGTCTATCTCTTCCATCAGTGTAGACTGGAGTCTATTCAGTCTATCTATAGTCACTTCCTTAAAGGAGATAATTTCTTTTTTTTTTTTTTTTGGTCTTTTTGAGACAAGCCTTGTAGACCAGGCTGGCCTTGAACTCACAAAGATCCACCTGCCTCTGCCTCCTGACTGCTAGGATTAAAGGCGTGCACCACCACGCCCAGCGGAGATCATTTCTTATTCACATCTAAACAAGACCTTATATGATTTTCCAGTCTTTTCTCTGTCTGTATATGATTATGTGAGAACTGTCAAATTCATGAATATATTCTCATTTACCTGCATGCTAGATTATAATGTAACAATCAAAATCAGGAATTATCAGGCTAAAGTAAAATTTTACTACTGAAAGTTATACAAACAGGACAAGATTCATGCATTATGTGGATTTAAACAGTTTTCTTTAGTTAGGAACAAAGTATTAAAAGGAACAAGTAAGAACAGATGGCAACTCCTGAGGTGGTGGCATGTGCATTCTGAGAGGCTAAGGGCAGAGTCGGGGAGGGATGACCCTTTTCAGCATGGAAGAAATGAGTGCAGTCAGCATCCAAATTTCCTTCTAGTAACTGTGGTGACGCTTTTCAGAGGGTAACATAACTCAACAGGAGCTAGAAATTGATTAGGCCATTTAGGGATTAAATCCTCCAAATTAACCAGACTCTTTCTCACCTGGGAACCCAAGGCTTCCTGGACTAGCCAGTAAGCACATATCCTTCTGGTTGCCCTGAAAGTGCAGGAAGAGAGAGAGAGAGAGAGAGAGAGAGAGAGAGAGAGAGAGAGAGAGAGAGATTCTATTTCATCAGAATAAGAAATGGAAATCGGCCTATACCTTTTTTTGGTTGTTGTTGTTCTTGTTGCTTTGTTTTGTTATTGTCATTTTGTACTGTTTCTGTTTTCCTGTGAAAAGAAAAAAAAAGAAAACAGGTAAGGGGTAATTTAAAATTTCAAATGTTGAGAGATTTACATTATAAGAACGTAGTTGCTTTCAGATAAACAAAAATGCTGTCCATGATAATATGTAACATTTATTTGCTAGTTCCAAGAAATAAAGAAAAATTTAAATTCTACTAAAATAAAAAATTCAAATGTACAGAATCAAAGCAACAAAATTTCTTTTGCCCCCTTCTCTGCCTGCCAGGCCAGGTCAGCTGTGGTTGTTCTTTTCAGGATTGGGTAGTTAGAAAAGTACCCGAATACTTGTGTATGATGTGGAAAATAAAATCCATAATTTTAGACAATGAAGTGAATTTTAGACAATGAAGTGAATGTTAATGGTGTGCAGATTGTGTGCACATGACATTGAATTATTTGTACTTGTGGTTGCTAGATGTAGCCATGATGTTTCCCAATTGAAAGTTGCAAGTGTTAAATAAGAAGTCATCCCTATCGCAGGATTTTCTGTTTATTCAATATATGTGCATAGTCCTAATTCTGTCTTTGTGTTGCTCAATATGTGAGGAGATAGAGATGTGCTAATTCCTGCATACTTTCTTGGTTTTACATTAGGATTTTTCCACATGTTTACAGCATATTTTGTAATTCTAAGTGAAGTCAGTAGATGTAGTCATAGTACACATGATGTATTTGTATAATCATAATCAATAATTAGTATAAATTGACATTCAAAATTTTCATGTGCTATTTCTGTCATGATAACATCTATTGTCTTGGGTATTTGCACTGTGTAATATAATCCTAATGTGTGATGCAGTATATATGATCACAGAGAGAATGCTTAATGGGTACAAAGAATCATGCAAATATAATTATAAGAGGACTTCTTTGAATGAGTCAAGATAGGTATTTTATAAAAAATAACAGAAGGACTCTGTATCCCAAGACAAAAACTGTGCTGGACTGGGAAGGATCTCTAATATCTCTGTCCCTTGAATCATCAATTATGGCACTACAATTTGCACTGGATGTCCCTCCTGATTTCTAAAGAGAAGAATCAATACCTTGGTAATTAAGCACAATATGAAGAATTTAGGATTTGTGGGGCATGATTTTCCTGGAAGGATTTTATATTGGAGCACAACTACTCACTTTAGTACCAGCATGAAACTGTACAAGTAGGTAGTAGGCCCAATCTTAGCCAAGGAACTCACTTCTGAAGTGCTCCTTCACAACCTGTGTTAGAGAAACCAAGATGAGATAAAAGAGGTGGTAAGGTTTAAAAAATAACTTTCAGTGGTGCCAGAATACCCTGATAGAAAAACACCATGAACATATCAGAAAAAAAATACTTAAATCTGATTTAAGAATATAGAAGAAAATACCTTAAAGATTGTTAGTAAAATAAACAAAACAAAAGAGGAACAGAATCAAATATAAAATAATGAGCCAAAAACACTCACTTGGTTTAACAGAAAAAATAAGTTATGTGATATTTTATATTTGTAGAATAAAAGATAATTGACTATCAGAAAAGGAAAAATTCATAAATCTAATGTCATTCATAAGAAAATACTCGAAGGATGCTTGTACTCATGGATTATCACTTATAGCTAAAAAATGGAAAAAAAAAACTGAGAGAGATATGCAGGACAGTCATGGCAGAATGCATGATCTCGGTTGGGGTGGGGGTGGGGGTGAAGGGAAGGGGAGATATGCCTGAACTGAATTGGAAAATGATGTATGAAATGCACAAAGCATCAATAAAAAAAAATGTTGAGAAAAAAAAAAAAAAGAAAATACTCACAGTGGAAAGGAAAGTTTATAAAAGGAAAATAGTAGACTTGAGTGCACAGAGCTTAGATCAGGGATTTCCCAGGACCACCTGAAGCACAGGTAAGAACTGGGCTCTTCAGCCAGGTGGATTGTTTGGTTTGATTCAATCTTCTTGTATGGCTGTGGGGGCGGAGTCGTTCTGCTAGCTGGTATAAAAGGTGGGCCTGTTGCCACTGTGAGACTTGAGTCCACAGAGCTTACAGCAGGGATTTCTCAGGACCACCAGTATGGGGGTGAGGGCTAAATAGGTATTACCCCCCCAACTGGAATTGCTGAGGGACTGTCCAAGTGGATTATTTGGAGAACCTTCAGAACAGAAAGGGAAGAGTGAGTTAGACTTCCAACAGAAAGCCTAAAACTTAGACAAGTCAACACTCCATAAGCAAGGAGAAAAATCAACCAAACAAACAAACGATGAAGGCATCTGAAGCAGGCAAGCAAAGCAACCCGTCAACACAGTGAAGCAGTCTTTGGGATTCACATTGGAATACAGGCAAAGAGAAAATCACAAGCCAGGGACACAAAAAAGGGACAATATGGGAAAGGTGGAAGATAATTCCACACCAAGCTCTACCAAACCTCTGGGAGATTCCTACAGTGAGATTCCCTGGGGGATGGCCCAGTACACAGACATTAGAAGAAAAATTGTGGACATACTCAAATAAATCAAAGACTATAAAGAACAAGTCAGGGAACAAAAGAGAGAAAATGAAAAACTGAAGAAGGACCGAGAGAGAGAGAATGAAAAACTTTGGAAGGAAGTGGAAACAGTGAAAAGATCCCATGTTGAAAAAGAAAAGGAAACCAACCTGCAAAGAAAAGAGCTACAGGAAGAGATTGAGAAGCTCCAAAATGAAGAGGAAATACTAAAGAAATCACAAGATGAAATGAAAAAGGAAATCAAACACTCATCCAATCAAGAGGAAAGGAATGGAAAACGCCTCCTAAGTAGAATGGATGAAGCAGAACAAAGAATATCAGACCTGGAAGATAACACAGAACAACTAAAAACCTCAAGTAAAGATTATGAAAAATTTAAAAATACACAAAAGTGGAACAACCAGGAACTGTGGGAAACTATGTAAAGATCAAACCTCAGCATCATAGAAACAGAGGAAGGAGAAGAATCCCAAGAGAATGGAATTGATCAGATGTTCAACAGAATAATAGATGAAAATTTCCCCAAACTTAAAAAAGACAAACCAATACAAATACAAGACGTACATAGAACTCCAGACAAGAGGAGAAAAGAAACTCTCCACACCATATCATATTTAAAACGCTAGATGCCCAAAACAAAGACAAAATTCCAAAAACCACAAGAGAAAAACAAAAAGTTACATATAAGGGGAAACCTATCAGAATTAAAACTGACTTCTCAGTGCAAACTATGAAAGCAAGAAGAACGTGGAGCAAAGCATTCCCAGTGTAAAAGGACTATAGATGCCAACCCAGGTTACTGTACCCAGCAAAAATGTCAATTATAGTTGAAGGAGAGAGAAAAACCTTCCATGACATAAAGGAGATTAAAGGATACATGTCCGGAAAATCAACCCTTCAGAGAATGCTTGCTGTAATTCAAAGAACAGAAGAAAGGAGCAACTATGCCCAGACACCTAGAAAGAGAAATTAATAAAATTGCAGAAGTAGAAACCTAGACCAAAAATGCTAATGGATAATAAGGTGAAAGGAAGCAACACACATCTTTCAGCTATAACCTTAAATATAACTGGACTAAATTCCCCAATCAAAAGACATAGACTGGGAGATTGGATTAGGAAACAGAACCAATCTATATGCTGTCAACAAGAAACGCATCTTATCCTCAAGGATAGGCACCAGCTTAAAGCCATATGATGGAAAAATATTTCAAGCAAATGGTACCAAAAAGAAAGCAGGTGTTGTTACTTTAATATCAGACAAAACAGACTTCAAAGTAAAAGAAATTAGAAGATTCAAAGAAGGTTATTACATTTTTATCAAATGAAAAATTCACCATGAAGATTTCACAATCATGAATATATATTCGCCAAACTCTGGTCCACTAAACTTTATAAAGTCAATTCTCCAGGACCACAAGGCACAGATTAACCCCAGTACATTCAAAGTAAGGGACTCCAATACCCCACTGAACCCTTTGGACAGGTCAACCAGACAAGGAATAAACAGAGAGAAATCTGAACTGAATGATACGATATACCAAATGGACCTCACAGACATCTACTGAATATTCCACCCTAATTCCAGAGAATACACTTTTTATACAGCACCCCACAGAACATTCTCCAAAATCAACCACATACTGGGACACAGAAGAAACCTCCACAAATACAAAAAGAATGAAATAATTTCATGCATTCTGTCAGACCACAAGGCAATAAAGCTCATTATCAACACCAGGATAAGCACTACTATATACAAGAACACAAGGAGACTAAACAACAAAATCTTGAATAATGAATGGGTCAATGAAGACATAAAGAAAGAAATAAAACCATTCCTAGAACTGAATGACAATGATAATGCAACAAAACAAAACCTATGGGATACTTTAAAAGCAGTCCTAAGAGAGAAGTTTATATTCCTGGGTGCCTACCTTAGAAAAACAGAAAGAGCACAAATGAATAATCTAACACTGCAGCTAAAAACACTTGAGAGGCAACAACAGAAGAACCCTAAATGCAACAGAGAGGAAGAAATAAAAATCAGAGAAGAAATCAATGAAATAGAAACAAAGAAAACAATCCAAAAAAAAAAAATCAATGAATCAAAAAGTTAGTTCTTTGAGATGATAAACAAGATAGACAGACCTGTAGCCTTGTTAACCAAAAGAAAGATGGAACAACTCCAAATCAATACAATCTGTGATGAAAGGGGAATATCACAACAGACAATGAAATGATCCAGACAATCATACAGGAATACTTCAAAAACCTATACTCTACCAAGTTTGAAAACCTAGAAGAAATGGATGAATATCTGAAATCCTGGGAATCACCAAAGCTCAACCAAGAAGAGATCAACAGCTTAAACAGACCCATAATATATGAAGAAATTGAAGATATAATAAGAAACCTCCCAACTAAAAAAAAGCCCATGCTCAGATGGTTTCATGGCAGAATGCTATAAAGCATTTCAAAAAGACTTACAACTATTACTACTCAAAATGTTTAGAAGGATACAAACAGAGGGAATTCTCCCAAATTCCTTCTTTGAATCCAGCATCACTCTATTACCCAAACCAGGCAAAGATACAACCAAAAAGGAGAACTATAGACCCATCTCCCTAATGAACACAGATGCCAAAATTCTAACCAGGATACTGGCAAATTGCATACAGACCCACATCAAGAAAATCATCCATCATGACCAAGATGGATTCATACCAGAGATGCAGGGATGGTTCAACATATGAAAATCAATAAATATTATAAAACATATAAATGGACTGAAAGACCAAAACCACAGGATCACCTCAATTGATGCAGAAAAAGTCTTTGACAAAATCCAGCATCCCTTCATGCTTAAAGTTCTAGAAGGAATTGGATTGGAGGGATCATTCCTCAATGTAGTCATATACAGGAAACCCACAGCCAATATCATCCTAAAGGGGAAATAACAGAAGCAGTCCCTTTAAAGGTAGGAATTTGGCAAAGCTGCCCCCTGTCACCACTCCTCTTCAATATAGTGCTTGAAACACTTGCTAGGGCAATAAAGCAAGAAAAGGAAATTAAAGGAGTAATAATTTGAAAAGAGGAAGTCAAGCCATCCTTTTTTGTTGATGATATGGTTGATGATAAGGGATGCTAAAAATTCCACCAGAAAACTCCTAGAAATGACTAAGATCTGCAGTAAAGTGGCAGGATACAAAATTAACCTAGAAAACTCAGTAGCCTTTCTTTACACCAATAACAAGCAACCTAAGAAGAAATTCAAGGAGACCTTCCCACTCACAATAGCCTTAAAAACAATAATATACCTAGTGTTCTAGTTTGTCTTCCATTGCTGTGACAAAACACCCTGACAGACACCAACTTGGACAGGAAAGGGTTTATTCAGTTTACATCTCCCGGGTCACAGTTCATCACTTAGGGAGCCCAAGGAAGGAACTCAGGGCAGGAATCTGGAAGCAGGAGCTGAAGCACAGGCCATGGAAGAATGCTGTTTATTGGCTTGCTCCCCTGGCTCATGCCCAGCAGGCCTTTTATATGGTATACAACAACCGGCCCAGGGTGGCAACACTCATTGTGGGCTGGGCCCTCCCACACTGCTCGACAATCAAGGCAGTTCTCCACAGATGTGGCCACAGGCCAATCCAATGTATCCAATTCCCCAGTTAAGGCTCCCTCAACCCAGGTGTGTCAAGTTGACACTAAAGCTATCCAGCACACCTAGAAAAAAAAAAAAAAACCTAACCAAAGACACCAAAGATCTTTACCACAGAAATTTTAAAGCCCTGAAGAAGGAAATTGAAGAAGACTTCAGAAGATGGAAAAACCTCCTATGCTCGTGGATTGGGAAAATTAATATAGTAAAATGTCCATTCTACTCAAATTAACACACAGATTCAATGCAATACCAAATAAAATCCCCAAGAGTTTCTTCGCAGGCCTGGAAAAAAAAGTCCTTAATTTCATTTGGAAAAACAAAAGACACTGAATAGCCAAAGCAACCCTGAGTGAAAAGACCAATATGGGGGAGGGGGTCTCTATTCCAGACTTCAAACTATACTACAGGGCAATAGTCATAAAAGCAGCTTGGTACTGGCACAAAAACAGACCTGTTGACCAATGGAACAAAACTGAAGATCCAAGCTTGAGCACATACAAATTCAGCCACCTCATATTTGACAAGGGGCCAAGAAGACACACTGGAGGAAATACAGCATGTTCAGCAAATTGTGTTGGCAAAACTGGATCACCACTTGTAGAAAAAAATGAAAGTAAAGCCCTACCTCTCGCCCTGTACAAACGTCAACTCCATATGTTTTAAAGACCTCACTGTGAAACCCTAAACTCTGAAGACAATAGAAGAAAAAGTTGGCTGCAGACTACAAGACACAGGCATAGGAAAAGATTTCCTAAATCAGACAGCAGCAGGTCAACAATTGACAAATGAGACCTCATTCAACTCAAAAGCTTCTGTACATGAAAAGAAGCAATCACGGAAGTGAAGAGAAAACCTACAGAGTGGGAAAAAACCTTCACCACAGATACATGTGACAAAGCATTGATTTCCAGAAGAAAGAAAACAAATAACCCACTCAAAAGATGGAGCAAAGAGCTGAACAGAGACTTCACAAATGAGGAATTAGAGAGGGCTGACAAACATCTTAAAAGTGTTCAACGTTACCAATAATTAAGGAAATGCAAATTAAAACCACCTTAAGATATCATCTTACTCCAATAAGACTGGCTAGGATCAAGAAAACAAATGATACCAAATGCTGGAGTAGTTGTGGAGAAAGGGGAACACTCATCCACTGCTGGTGGGAATGTAAACTCATACAGCCACTATGGAAAGTAATATGGAGAACCCTTGGAAGACTTGGAATGAACTTGCCACCCAACCCAGCCATACCACTTCTGGGCATGTATCCACAAGACTCGTCTTACTGCAGAGATACATGTACAGTCCTGTTTATTGCAGCTCTTTTCACAATAGAGAAGAACTGGAACCAACCCAAGTGCCCCACAACTGAGGAGTGGATAGAGAAAATGTGGTACATCTAAACATTGGAGTTCTATGCAGTGGTAAAGAAAGATGACATCATGAAATTTGCAGGTAAATGGATGGAGCTAGAACATATCATGCTGAGTGTAGTAACACAGTCCCAGAACAACAAACAATGAATGGTATCCTCATCTGTGGATGCTAGCACCAATTACCTAATTGAATGGCAAACTGGGCATTGTCAATGTGATCTGAAAACAACTGTGCTCTTATACTGTAGACTCTCTTAAAAATAAACAAAGAAAAATAAAGGAAAATAGTATTAGAAAAAGAATCACTGATCACTATGTTTATTGTAAAAGTCTCATGTCTTCTAGGAAAGAACTAAGAAAGGCTATTTTCCAGGACATTTAGGGAGGTAAATAAATGTAAGGAAACTTGTGTCTATTTTAGGTCTTGCTTGGATGGAACGCATAACATAAAATATCTATTAGAAAATGAGAAATTTTCAGATATAAAAATGCTAAGGAATACACAATCTGTTTTTCAACTATGGAAACACTTTGACCATGCTCCCCCAATGGTAACTCAATAGAAAAATGCAGTACATTAGAATAACTTGATTTCTATGAGCTGTTTGCTCTTAACCCTGAACACATAGACTAAATGACTTCCATATGTCACTTTAAGGTGTTCCTATTCCAAATTCTTTGTGATCATTTATGAAAGTCCACTTGTTATGCTTGAACATGTGGTATCTGAGAGAGGAACTGTGCTGGATAGCTTTAGTGTCAACTTGACACACTTGGGTTGAGAGAACCTCCATTGGGGATTTGCTTTATTTTGGCCATATCTCTGGGGATACCTTCCTGATTGTTGGGTGATGTTGAAGGGCCAAACCCACTGTGAGCAGTGTGGCTCCTGGGGATCTTGGCTTGCATTGTATAAGAAAGCAGGCTGAGAATGATCCAGGGGAGCAAACCAGTAAGCAGTGCTCTTAGATGGCCTGTGCTTCAGTTCCTGCCTCCAGGTTCCACCCCTGAGTTCCCTAAGTGATGAACTATGACCTGGGATATATGTGTAAGGTAAATCAACTCTTTCTTCCCCAAGTTGGTATTGGAAAGTGCTTTGTAACAGCAATGAAAAGAAAATTAGAACATAATTCTTTACCAGCAAGGGGGCTATTCATGTGACCTTGGTGTTTTAGGGAGGATTGTGAAAGCATTTGGAAGTTTAGCCTAGAAAAGTCACTGAGTGCCTAGAGTTTGTTGCTGTGGAGCTTTGTGCAGTTATGCTGAAAGAGATGTAGATGAGGGATTCCTGGTTTGTGAAGCTTCAATTGGAGGTGGAGAAGATTAGGGATACTTGTATGATATTTTCAATGGACAATCTGTGAGTTCTAGTCAACTGGGGTTGCAAATTCAGCTGTGGTAAAGAAGAGATCAGAATCTAATGTGAAACCTTTGTTTTACTGGTACAACTGATGCTGGTTTTCTGGGCCAGATAAATCAGTTATATGTAAAAAGAGGCCAGCACTACTATAATGAAATCTTCTGGGAATAATTTATTCAGCATACAGAAGCTGTGGTCCAGAAGGGGCCTGAGGATCCATCTCAAGGTGGAAGCAGGAGATGGTAATGTGTGTTTCTGGCACGGTTCTGGTGTTGAAATTGTGAAGGAATTACAGGGAGCAGCTGAGGCTTGGCACCATGAACCTTCAGAAGAGCCCACAGCTGAAGTTACAGCCTCAGTGTCAGTGAAGATCACAGGTTTTTAGAGATGTCAAGATCACTGGATGGCCATCAAGAGCAGCAGCAGATGTGGAATGGAGCCAGTCTGCCCTTTGAGATGAGTTCTGTGTGCTGTGGATGGTAGAACAAGAGAAGTGGAACTGCCAAAATAGTTTGGAGACTAGAAGATCATGAGTGAATCCCAGATGTCCAGCTTTAAGATACTTTGCTGGAATAAGGTCTTGATAAATTGTTCTATACTCTTACCTTTGAAATAAAACAGTACCTAGCTTGATCTTAATTTTTCAGGAGCCCACATTTGAGAAACTTGTAAAAGAGCCTTTGAAGTTTTAAGTGTTTTTTGTTTGTTTGTTTGTTTGGTTTTTAAGGACGGTAGGACTTTTAAGTTTGTATTGTGATATTAACTTCATACCTTGGAAAAAAATAAAAAGAATGGCTATGTATTAATAATGATGTGTTTGTGGATCAAGTTGACATGGGGTTAATTGTTTTGGATTGCTTGAGAGTAGACTTGACACACTTGTGTTGAGTGAGCCTCAATTCAGGAATTGCTTCCATTGAACATGCATGTGGCTATGTCTGTGGGGTATTTTCTTGATTTTTCAGTGATGTTGGAGGGCAAGACCCACTGATTGTGGTGCAATCCCTGGCCAGGTTGTATGGTATTGTATGAGAAAGCAGGGTGAGCATGGGCCAGAGCAGAAAAGCAATAAGCAACATTCCTCCATACAGTAAGCAGTATTCCTACATGGCCTGTTAAAACTCATGATAATCTAACCATAGTATGACAAAATAGGCATGAATGAAATTATATCATTGTGATGGTCAGAATCACATGAAGTGAATACACTCCTGCATATTACATGCAGTTCGAGAAGGAAATAGTAAAGTGGAAACTTAAAAGGATGGTAAAGTCCCTTCAATTTCAAATGCACAAAGAGAAGATACCTAATATGTAAGCAAAATGTTTCAGATTTCCTTTATACTGGTACACATCCATGGATGATAGAACCTTGTTTGTTCATCCATGATATATATTTTGTGTGGAGAAATTAGCACACAATTTACGATAATTAAATCAAGGATATTTGCCATGTATATGGGCCAGGGCACAATCCCATGGTTTACTCCCAGGAACTACCAGGTAGATCGGAGTGTGAACAGTAACTTTGTGGGGTGATTAGCTAGTCCTTTCTTCAGGGAAATTCTGTTCTTATCTGGATTATATGTGGAGTTCTTTTGCACTGACTACTATAGATCAGTATAAGAGTTTGGTTGATGTCTGTACCCTTATTCTCCATTAATTTACCATGACTTCTTTGCCTGTGAGAACACATATTTATTTATTAAGTGAACCAAATATTTTTTCTCTTTGTAAGTTGATTATCTCAACTGATTTCTCAAAAAAGGAAAAGCTTTTTTATCATACTTTTATTGATGTTTTGCATATTTCAGATATCATTTTTCAGTTAAATTTAGACAAATTCCCCTTTCCCTTTCCCACACCCCACCCCAGATCATGCATCCTATCATACATTCTCTGCATCTTTCTCTTAGTCTTTTTAAAGTTTTTCTCTGCAAAGGTTTATTGTTTTGGGCAGAATTTAACTATATCAGTCTGTTCTTTGACTCAGTCGTTATGTTACAGTTCCCTCCCTATTGTATTGCTCCAAAATATGCCTATATAAACATCATATATGTACCAGAATTATGTCCTCCAGGAATAAACTGTATGTTAATTCTGATATATGTTTAGGAGTTCACATTTTCCCCTTTAATTTTATATTACTCTAAAATATGAATATATAACTTCCCCCATATACATTAATTAGCATATCTGAAAGTAAGTGGTAAGTTAATTCTAGGGCTCATTAAGGGATTCACGTCATAACATCATAGTTGCTTTAAGATAGAAAGAAATATAACAAAAACTCTGCTCAGCTTGCCTTTCAATTGGGGGATTTGGTACTAGCATCCACAAATGAGTGAAACCATTACCCGTTATTTTGGGGGGAAGCGTGGGAGGTGATGTTACTTCACTTAGCATAATAGCTTTGAGTTCCATCCATTTACCTGCAAATTCATGATGTCATTTTTCTTTACTGATGCATAGAACTCCATTGTGTAGATGTACCACATTTTCATTATCCACTTGTCAGTTGAGGGGCATTTGGGTTGGTTCCGACTCTTTGATATTGCAAAAGGAGCTGCAATAAGCATAGATGTGCATGTGTCTTTGCAGTAGGACAAGTCTTATGGGTATATACACAGCAGTGGTATGACTGTGTCAGGTGGTAGGCTCATTTTGAGTCTTTTAAGGGTTCTCCACACTGTTTTCCACAGTAGTTGTATGAGTTTACATTCCCACCAGCAGTGGATTAGTGTTCCCCTTTTCCCACAACCTCTCCATCATTTGGTGGAAAAGCCGAATTTGTGCACTTTTCTTCTATGTATCAGAATTCATGTTTTCTAAGAGAAATATTGATTAGTTAATCTGTAAGACAAGGTCAGAACATGGGGCATTTGGAGAGGAGGGGTGGATAGTGTTAGTAGTTTTTAAGTTGAGTATGTTCTGGAGAAGAAGAAATAGAGAATTAGAGATATTTCTGAAGTTTTAGTTTTATACCTGAGGTAGTTAAATCTAATATTACATTGGTGAATAGTGTTGGAATTTTCTCTGGTGTTCTGTTTCTGCATATGAATTTAACATGTAAAACATAAGGTAAATTTTATATTCTTTTGGGAAAGAATTGTTCCTAACTAATGCTTATTTAAAAATAATATTTTAGCTTCCTTTGGAGTCACTTAGAAATACAAGTTGTACAAAGTATTTTGTGTGTTAGTTAGCCTCCTACTTTGATCCTTAAACCATGGTATATATATTTGAACACTATAAAGTGATAACTGTCCAATAAAACTACTAATTGAACTTCATAATTTCTTCTTAATTTACAAAATTCCTGCAGATACATCTACTTTTTTAACTTGGTATTAATCAAGATACCATATTAGATTAGCTGCTAAGTGTGTTTTTTTTTATTTTAAATAACAATTTATCATATTGTTTGAATGTCAAATCTTAGAATAAGGCTAAACCCTTCCCAAGTTTATATTAGACATTCTCATTCAAACCACATATTCCACTTCCTGGCCCACATAGGCTCATGACCATATAAATGCAAAATTCATTAAGTCCAACCTTAAAAGTCCTCATAATCTTTACTAGTCTCAATTCTATTCAAAAGTCTACAGTCCAAAGTCTCTTCTGAGACCCAGGCCAATCTCTTAACTGTAAGCTCTTGTAATATCAAAAGACATACTACATACTCCCAACATCCAGTGGAACCGAATACACATTCCCATTCCAAAAGGGAGGAATAGAGGCATTGTGAGGAAATACTGGACCAAAACAAGACCAAAACCCAGCAGGGCAGACACAAAGTCCAGTAGCTCCATATTTGACTTCTGGGACTTTACTTCCAAAGGGCTTAGATGGCTCATCTCTTCCAAATTTGCACGCAACATACATCTCTTCCTTGGGCTGGTACCATACCCTGTATGCAGCTCTCCTTGGAAAATATCTCAAAGCTCTAGCAACTTGAATGTCTTCGTGGGGTCTCCACTGCCAACCAGGCTTCACACCTTCATACAATGGCCTATCAGGACCTTCTTTATGCAGGACACCCCTGCTCCACTCTTCCTGGCCACGGTGGATCTCTAAAATAGCAGAGGAAGAACTGATGACCCCATTCACTCTTGCATCCTTCATGCCTCTAAAGCCTGAACCACATGAATGAAACTGCTGAGTTAGGCTGCAAGTTCAGGATGGACTCTATCTTACTTCAAACACATTCACAACTTTTCTCTGCCCTTTCAGTATTTTCCTTTCAAAAGCTGGAGGCTTAGCTGGGTGTCATCTTGCCCTGAAGGTACTGTTTTTGTTATTTACTTGCAAACCTCCAGGCCTCTCATTAATCACATTAATCTCCTTAGCAAAGGGAATCTCTCCTTTAGGACATGCCTTGGCTCCACCATTAATCTTTTTTTTTTTTTTAATGCATTTTGACATCTTTTTTTTTAAATTTTTTTTTTAAATTTCTGTATGTGTATGAATGTACTATCTGCATGCAAGTCTGTGCACCCTTGTCGTGCAATGCCACAGAGGTCAGAAGAGGGTGTCGGATTCCCCTGGAACTGGAGTTCTCCTGGAATTGGAGTTTCAGATGGTTCTCGGCTGCCATGTGGGTGCTGGGGATCGAACCTGGGTCCTCTGCAAGAGCAGTCCACGCTCTTAACCACTAGGCCATCTCTCCAGCCCCACCATTAATCTTTTCTAGTGCCCCCTTTAGATTCAAACTGTACATTCTATATTTCTTTCTGCTCCATTCGCTCTTTTTTCATTGTAGATCTGTATAATATTCACCATTAATAGCCATGCCTATTAACTATTTCTACGTTAGGCTGTCTTGAAATATTCTCTGCCAAAGACATTAGTCCATTGCTTTTCAACTTAGCCTCAGGCAAGCATTTGGGCTGTGGGCAAACTGCATACAGACTCTTTGCCAAAATACCCCAGTTGCTGCTTAAGTCTTTGTTTTCCTCTGGAACTACATTTTTTTTTTCAGTACTGCTTTGTTTCAGACTTCTACTAGAATTGCCTGTTAAGCTTTGCTTGCAGCAGTCAATAGCTTTTCTAGCCCAAAGTTCCAAAGTCTTCCACATTTCTCCAAACACCCACATGGTCAGGTTCTTCACAGGCAACAGCCCAGTCTTGGCACCAAAAACTGTATTAGTCACTTTTTTGTTGCTGTGCTAAAACCACCATGACCAATGGAACTTATAAAATGAAGAGTTTATTTGAGCTTATGATTAATGGTTCTAGGGAATTAAGAGTCAATTAAGGCTGGAAGGCGTGGTGGCTGGGACTGGAGCAGAAAGCCAAGGTTCACATCTTCCAATAAGCACAGGGAACCAAGAGAGAGACAATGCAGACTGCAAGGATGGTTGAATGCACTAAGCCCACCCCCAGTGCCGGACTTCCTCCAGTATGGTCACATCTTCTAAGACTTCCCAAAACAGCACCACCAACTGGGGACAAATGTTGGAATACTTAAAGCCTATGGGAGACATTCTCATTCAAACCACCAGAGGCAGTGAAGTGTATGATGGGAATAAGAAGAAAGAAAGGATTACTTAAGACTGAAGTGTTTCCTTAGAGGCAGGTGCTCATGTATTTGGGATAGTGATGAATAATGAAAACTTCTCTGGAAATAATACATTTTATATATTTACTTTTATAATAATATAAATAAAAAAATAAAAGAAACCACTCTCTACACTACTATTATCTTTTTTTTTTTTTTTTGTCTTTGTGAGACAGGGTCTTCTGTAGCTCTGGCTGTTCTGGAACTCAGTAGACCAGACTGGTTTTGAACTCACAGAGATCCTCCTGCCTCTGACTCCCAAGTGCTAGGATTAAAGCCATGTGCCACCACACACAGCTGTTTTTTTCTATTATCTTCTTAATCATAGGGACATTTGTTTTAATTTTACATGTTTAGGGTGATATTATATGATGCATTTAAGTGTATTTTATTCTTGAAACATTAATTTATAGATGTTCCATCCATTTCTACTTCCTATCTTGTGCAATTCTTACAATATCACAATCTATTATGTTGCTCCATTGTGGTATGAAGCTATACACATATATATGGAGACTTACTTTATAAAGTTTTTTACTGGTCATATTGAGACATACTCTTCCTGTAGCCCCCGTGGCTATGGGATGCATTATGTAGATGAGGCTGGCCTTGACCTCACAGAGATCTCCCTGCCTCTGGCTCCAGAGTGTTAGGAATAAAGGAGAATGCCACCACACCAATCTGAAGTTTTAATAGATGTAATTTTTAGTAAATGTAATTTCCCATGAGGATACCACATTTGATAAATTGTCAGCCACTTTTGTTGAAGAAATTATAACTTAATTAGCACTCAAATACACAAACACATGCACACACATACACATACCTATAGACAGACAACCACACACACAACCACACAACCCACATGTTGTTTTCTCTAGTTCAGGAACCCAGATTTAGATTTATGTGGAAATTATGCACTGAGGTCTCAATTGAACAAGTGTTTAATCATGTGCTGTGTGAGCCAGACTAAAATTAAGTACGGGACTTAAAGGAGGTACTTAAAACATTTTGCAAATCACAAATCTAATCCTAATAATAACACTCAATTATCTAGACAATGGAATTTCTAATCCTGAAATGAGACTAGAATAACTTCCAAACATCTTTGTGTTTATCTTGAAATGCTCAGCTCTTCAATATCAGAAATAGAAGAGGATGGCCAACCCAAGTTTCTACTCACCATCAAGGTCATTTGGGAATACACATACTCACACATACAAACACACAAAATCTTGTATTTATTGTGGTTTTTGCCTCAAAGAAAACCACATCCTAGCACATATAGTCGGAAATGACATAGTCTTGTGGATATAAAAATAAAGCCATACTCTTTATGTTTTAGAGAATAAAAAATTTAAATGCCTATGTACCTGGATAGAACTACTATATTAAAACCTCATTTACCCATGTTTCGGAGACTATTGGGGAAGAAGGGGTAAAAAGATTGTTGCTAATAAGGTAGGCTTCATCGACTGCCTTTAACTCCAACCTGAGAAGGTAGACACAGGTATCCCCAAATCAGGCTGAATAGGAATACCCAAAGCCTGCAGACTAGGAAGACTGGCCATATTTTGGAGGTCTAGGTTTGACAGGTCCTGCCTCAGTGAATAAGGGTGAAGAGCAATTAAAAAAATAGAAAACATTTTCTGATCTCAGGAAAATTCATCTGACAACTATGGGAAACACCACACAAAGCAAAACATATGGTTGAATGCAAAAAGCAAGATTCAACAAGCAACTTACTTTCTAATTCCCTTTATGTGAAATGTAAAAGAATAGTCTATTAGGGGGACTTTTGCTTATTGGGAAAAACCAACCCCTTTTGAAGGATTGCTTCTTGTTCCTAGGCCTACTTCATGTACTTTCCACACTTCCAAGAATTTAGTTGAGTAAATGATACACAGTAATGACTGGAAGAATTTTTGCAACTGGTAAGGATGATGCTAAGAATCTAAAACCAAGTATTGGGTTTAGAAAGGAGGGAAAAGGTTGCAGAAAGGAGGAAAGGTTTTCCCATGGGGAATAACAGTGACTGAGAAGGGAAAGAGTACTGAAAGGGGAAGGACCCAGAATCCTTAAAATCTCCATCACCAGAGTTACACTCCCATTCCCAGGGTAACCATGAGTTTGCTACAATAAATTTTGTCGTTTTACAATTCTCTCTATGGGGCTAGGGTTTCTACATGCTGTAGCTGTGGCTCTCTTGCTCCTCATGTATGACACCACTCTCTGAAACCTATCAAACTGCTACTACTGTGAATCTACCTCCTCTTTCTCCTTTTATTGCTTCCTGGTTCATTGCTCACAGCATCTCCTGACTCACATGATAGAGAGGCTCCCAAGCTTCTTGTGTGCTGTCCCAACTCCACCATCGCCATGGTAACAGCTTCCAAGATGAAGTTGCAATTGCATTGGTGATTACTTCCTAGCAGCTGACTGTTTGGAAGCTTCTAGGCTTTTACCAATGGCACTTACCCAGCCTTGTGACCCTAGCCCCTCACACCTGCAAACATCTCTCTTCCAGCTGGAAACATGTCCTCTACTTGGAGGAAGATTCTTTATAAAAAAAAATACAAAAAACAAAGAAACAAACAAACAACAACAACAACAACAACAACAACAACAACAACAAAATCTCCCTAAGAGGGAGGAACCTCATGAGTTTGCTAGGTTGAGACAATCCTCATATCACTCACATTTAATTCTGTAACTCTGGAGGGCAAGGGTAATTTCTGTCAATGTGAGTTCAGACTGGTTTACATAGTGACTTCCAGACCTGCTAGGACTACACAGTGTACTGTCTCAAGAAAAATAGTCACTACTTTGAAAAGTGTTCTTCAGTTGTTTGGGTTTCCAATTAATCCCTAGAAGAGCAGGCTGACTTGGGAGGAGTGAGTTCTCTGGCAAAGTGAGAACTATAAAGGCTTTCTTGTGCAATGCTCCCTTACTTGTTTAGAAGTAGTTGTGAAGATCCTCAGGCATGTCTGTACCAGTTTTCTTTCTGCCTTCCTGTCAAGCTTTGATCATGTTTTTTGTCTTTTCTTTTTCTTCTGTTCATTCAACTCTGGAACATTCAAATTTGGGAGGAGTTATGCGGGCCCTGATAAACTGAATGTGGCTATCTAAATAACGTTAAAATGCAACAATGGAGTACTATTCAGTGGTAAAGAAAGATGGCATTATGAACTTTGCTGGTAAATGGATGGAGCTTGAAGCCATTATGCTGAGTGAAGGAGCACAGTCCCAAAAAGACAAATGGAGAATGGTTTCCCTCATTTGTGGATGCTAACACCAAATCCCCCAGAGGAAAGGCAAGCTGAACGACATTATGCTTATATTTCTGTTTATCTGAAAGCAACTATGTTGTCATAATGTGAATCTCTCAATGGGCTCTAGAATCTACCCACCAATTATTTTCAGACTCTGTAATTACTGTATATGGGTTGAGAGTATGTATCCATATTTTAGAGTAATATAAAATTAATCAAGGAAAATGTGAATTCCTAAACCTAAAAAAAAAAAGACTGATAGCTGCAATAAACATGGATGTGCATGTATTTTTTCAGTAGGATGAGTCTTTGGGGTATATACCCAAGAGTGGTATGACTGGGTCAGGTGGTAGGCTCATTCTGAGTCTTTTAAGGGTTCTCCACACTGCTTTCCATAGTGATTTCCAGAACTGCCAGGACTACACAGTGCTACTGTCTCAAGAAAAATAATCACTACTTTGAATAGTGTTCTTTCAGTTTCCTAGTTTAAGTAAATTTTAGGAAACAAGGGACTGTTCAGCGGTGCTGCTTACATTTCGGAAGAATTTCTAGGCCCATACCTTTCACTTGCAAATCAAAATGATTTCAGGGTGGCTGTTCTGTGATGCGTTCACCTCTGAATCACCCACACTTGTACAAGTAACCACAATATTTTCATTGTTTCATCAAGCAGCATTTGAATGAATATTTTGGGATTTTTGTATCTTCTTTTTTTCCTTTTTATTCATGTCAATTTCAGATAAATAGAAATTTATTGATGTATCTTCAGGGAATGAGACAGTGAAAAATTTAAAATATCATGTCTATAATGTGATCTTTAGTTTTAAAAACAATATTAAATCACATTTATATTAAGGAGCATGGGACACATGGAAAACCTTTCAATGAAATTAAGGTAAACATTAGACTTTATCTATCTATACACATAATATCATTTAGAATATTTACTCAAAGTTCATATTTTTCTATATTTTATTCACAAATTTTTGCCACTGTGTATATATGCATATATATATATATATATATATATATATATATACACA
>VZQC01006228.1:1809778-1842786 GCA_009823505.1 Rhizomys pruinosus | reverse complement strand
ATATATATATATATATATATATATATATATATATATATTTACCACTAGGTATTTCTTGCTGACTTCCACGGAAAAGGGATACAATTTGTCATTTGCTTTTCTGGGATTGTGTTACTTCACTTAGCATGTCTTCTACTTCCATCCATTTACCTACAAATTTCATCATGTCATCTTTCTTACTGCTGGAGAGAACTCCACTGTGTAGATGTACCACATTTTCTCTATCCACTCATTGGTTGAGGGGCATTTGGGTTGGTTCCAGGTCTTTGCTATTGTGAAGACAGCTGCAATAAACAGATGTGCATGTATTTTTGCAGTAGAATGAGTCTTGTGGGTATATACCCAGGACTGGTTTTTACTTTCTCCTAAGTCTATACTAATCGATCTACCACGTAGGCACTGGACTTCTTTCTCAAGAGATTTTTTAAAGGGTAGAAATACTTTTTCACATTTTTGTCAGTTTTCCCCTTTTGTTTGGTCTTGACGTTTGTTTATCTGTTTATGAACATAAACTCTGATCTGGTAAGATATTAAGAAATTAATAAACATGAATGGTGGCACATATAAGGTCCAGTGGAGATCACGGGTGTTGGGGCGTAGATGGAGCAGGGAGTCTAAATTTATTTAAGAAGCTTTATATGAAATGTACATAGGCTCAATAAATACTGAAAAGAAAACAAACGAGGGAAAGGGGCATTAATTTGGGGAGATTTATTACTTGGTCAAGATAACTACAGTCCACCAGGTAGAGAGAGCAAGAGCAAGAGAGAGAACACTTAATGGCTATAATATTAAGTGGTGTCTAGAGAATTCCTCCAAGCTTCCCTGGGGGTATAGGTATAAAGGAAGCAATTATATCAACAGATATCAATATGCACTATATTTAAGAGGTAATTTATGTGCATTTCTGCCTGGACAATGGGGAAGGCAGGTTTAATGGTACCATTCACATGTTAGGTCTGTCCTCTAGGACCTGGTCTAGGGAAGATTTTTTTTCCACATGGATATCCATCCAGATGGACAAACTTGTATCAGAAACCTCAAGGGTGAGAATAACGTGCATATTTTATAATAACATTACATTGCTATTCAACTGTATAATTGCATAAGAAATTGTAAGAATCTATTAATACATACAATAGTAATTACAAAACACTAGTATGTCTTATCACTAAATAGTTGATGACTGCATTATGATAAAACTTTTGACTCTCTGTTTAATCTTTTTTCCTCAACAATAGACCAGAATATACTACCTTATCCTCTATGGTATTTCCAGAGAAATATGAACTCACTGGAAAAAATAGTTTATGCCACTGAGCTAGAAATGTTATGTGGATGTACAACAGTTTTCATGTGAGTATTCCTAAGTTCTCACCATGTACTTAGTTATTAATCTTCCATTCACCCCTTATAAGGATTCTATTGTATCATAAATGCAGAACTACTGTCATAAATTGGAAATGCTTTAACAAATATAAGCTCAACACAGAGGATGAAATTGTGTGAAATCATGGACAAGGATGGAATAACTCATCAAAAAGATTGACCTGAAAGGAAGTTCATCACATATTTGCTATTTATTAAAGTTACTTGATCTTATCATCTCATTTATGCATAAGGTGGCATTAAACTATTCACATATGTGTCCATAGTTATGTAAGAATTTTAGAAAAAAAATTGTGTGGTAATTTAAGATAAGTACATGTGATACTTGGTCATTTTTTTCATCATTGGATAAAAGTATTAACGATTGATATAAAGGATATATTTTTTGACTAAATGTCTAATGGATTTTTCACATCTATTAGTTCATTCCATCTTCAAAACATATCTAGTAACAGACACTTTCACTGCCAAGATCTATTACTAGATTTCTAATGAAGTACAACAAAAGAAGAGTTTCAAACTCTTAATTTGGCCCGTTTCTGGTGAAGTACAACAAAAGAAGAGTTTCAAACTCTTAATTTGGCCCACTATCTCCTTTGTGTGCTCAAATCAGGTGTTAGAATATCTTGCATTGAATGCAGAACTATTGTTTAGACATTGTCTCTGGCTTGAAATACTTTCTGCTGTGGAGTAAATGATGCTCATAAAATGCACTGCTATCCACTAATTTAAAAGATCCAAGAATCTCAAAAAAACAATTAAGGTCACAGGGTCCCTGCCTTAGTTTATGGAACTAATAAGTAAGTACTGGGGAAGAGGAGCTTCTTCAATAGTGCTGGTTGTAATTTGCGCAGTGATCTCTGTGGATACAATTCAGGATTTTTCACTTCTATCAGGATTAGCTTTTAGTTGATTAGCTGCCATTAATTCACATACAATCATTGTTTTTGTTGGACAATACATATCATTTACCTACCTATTATTTATGTACCTAATATATCAATCAACATGTATAATCACTGAGTCTCTATCTATAATGAATATAGATGCATATCTCTGAAGGAAATATAAATTGTGTTGCCATAATTTAATATTTAATTACTATTGAATGGATTCAAAATGATAGTAAATTATCTCCATATTTAGTTGCATAAAGGCACAGGATATAGACTATAAAAAAGGGATGAGCTGTTGCTCAAAGTAGATCAGAGAATATCCAACAGCATGTATAAAGTGGTTGTAGTAGTTGATTTAGAGACAATAGGTCACTTTTCCTTTTAAGATTCAAGCTTGCAATAGTGGGAGCTGTCCCACCTATCTATGGCTTGCTTGTCAGACAAACTAGAGTAGTAGGTGAGGTCCAGAACAGTGTGAAACCTGTCTCAAAATCAATCAATCAATCAATCAATCAATCAATCAATCAATCAACCAATCAGTAATAAATAAATGGCGAAAATTTGTTCACAACTGTTCCCAAAATAATGAAGATAGCTTTAACTGGACCAAAGCCATGGTTCAAATTAAAATTATATGGTTTCCAGACTGACTATAGCCACATGAGAGTACTGAAGATTCCGGGGTACAGAATCTAGGGGGGCACTTTTGTGGAGTTAAAGGGGAGGACTGACTTGTTACTGAGTTATGTAGTTTCTGTGTTTCTCTAATTTTAGTTTATAGAGTCATTTCTCTGCTAAACATGATTTTCCCCATAATCCAACTGATTTTTCACGGATGAAAAAATTGTAGCCTGTGGGAAGTGGAAGATTTTCTGGATTTCCTAGGAACATTGTTAAATATACTGCTTATCTGAAGCTAGAATACATCATTTTTTAAGTATCCTAGCAGCATGTGTTAGAGAGCTCTAAAATAAGTTTATGTGCAAGTGTTCTTTCTCACAGCTGTAATCAAAGCACTTGGAAAACTGGCATAAGGGGATTACCTCAAGTTCCAGTTTAGCCTGAGCTAAATATTGACTTCCATTTTGAACACAAGATTGATAGTGTGTCTCAAGTGTAAAAAGGACAACAAAACTAAGTAAATAACAAAGAATATAGAAATCAGATATACTCATTCATTGTGGATTATCTCAACCTACTTCTATGTCCTGTTACCTGACATGCATGTGTGTGTACTAAATCAAAAGTGTACATATCTATAACTGTGTTTACATGTGTCCTTATATACCAAAACTGAATTAAACATGAATGCCAAACGGTCATTCAACATTACATAATCTACCTCACATTCACTGAGAATATATATATCATATAGAGCAAGATTCAAGGACAAGGATGGTTGGGAGAGTCCATAGATTTGGTGCTTTATGCCAGTAAAAGGGAGATCAACACATGAGGGCAAACAGTTATCATCAGACTGTGTTTGACAACACAAGCCCCAATTATAAGGGCCAAGAGAGAATCCTGGATTCATTGAGGTAAAAGGAAAAAGGACCTCTTTTTAAAGACACAAGCTCAAATTTCCCCTTCCAACCAAATCAAGGGCTATTGTGTCTATTGCCAAGGTAAAGCTGGAGAAAAGGGAAACATTGCAGGTGCTCCCTTCCTTCTCCCAAGGCAACACTCAGTGATGTGGGAGAGGAGATGTGCAATTAGGTCTGACTGAAAAGCTTTAAGTAGTGCAGGTTTCCTCCTGACCTACCCTGCACCGAGTTTGAGATCTCTCTGCTGATTATTCCTTATTCTGTATCTAATTTACATGCACACTCAGTCAATCACAGTTATTCCAAGTATTTATGACCCTCTGGATTGATGATTTTTTCAGTCAGGCTCCTGGTCTGAGTCCAGCTCTCAGCTAGCTTTGCCAGGGGTCAGACTACAAAGCTCTAAGCAGAGAAGAAGGAGGACTGCTCCTGAGACCTTCATGAGACAGACCTGCTTGAGAACCAGCATGGCCATTGTATTAGTCAGGGTTCTCTAAAGAAACAGAAGCAACAGGACAAATATATAGCTATATACAATTTATTGATTTGCTCATGTGACAGAGCTCAAGTAGTCCAACAATAGCCTGTCACACTGTAGAGGCTGAGAATCCAGGGAACTGCTCAGTCAGCAAGGCTGGATATCTCAGTAGTCCCGATCTGGTGCTGAAGGCCCTATGGATTCCAGGAGATCTGCTGGTCTCAGTGTACACTGGGATTCGAAGCGTTGATCACAGCAGTAAGACAAACTCAACAGTGAGAGACAGGCAAGCCACAGGAAAAAAGGTACCAACTCCCTCTGCCATGGCCTTTTATACTGCCTGCTGGCAGAAGGTAATGCCCACATTTGGAGTGGGCCATTCTGCTTGAGGTAGTCCAATCCAAAGATCCTTTTTCTCTTATTTGTTCCTTAGTCCAGTCAAGTTGACAGCCAGGATTAACCATCACAATCCACCCCTTGTCAACTTGACACCCAATATATAGCCTCTGCTTATGTTATGCTTAAATGTCAACTGCAAACAATGGCAAGGTCATAATTCCACCTAACATGTTATAAGTGTCTCATGTGCAATTGCAAAGAATTATATTTTAGAGTAAGTGGTAATGTCCTTGAGGAAGACTTAGTCCTTCAGTATCTAATAACCTAAATATGACAACACTTAACACATATCTCAGTTGCACATTCAAAATGGAACAACACAAGTATCTGCTTAATATATGTATATAAATGAACAAGCACATTCTTAACCAAATAGGACAAAAGTTAATATCTATTATAATCTACGTTTCTGCAACTGGTCCCATGGCCTCAGCTGATATTTATGACTACCTTCTTCTACTAACCATTCTGTATTTCCTCCACCATCAGCAAGCAGCTCTGCAGGTCTTGGCTCTTTCCCTGGAGGAGTGACCCATACCTTCAGCCCTGAAGGGTCTGGGCCATGTGATTTCCTGTCTTGTTTGGGTTGTTGGAGTTTCCCATTGACCTTAATCATAGGACATGGTAGCACCGAAGGCACCCTACAGCATCTCCTGCCTTCTAGAAATGATCTTCCTTGCCCCCATGTGGAGAAAAAGTCCAATTTCCCCCTGGTAGTCTGGATCAATCAGTCCTCCTCCTACTGTTATTTCTTCCTTAGACTGTTGGCTTAAGGGCAGTAGAAGCCCAAAGTGGCCAGGGGGAAGTCTTAGCTTCCAGTTCAATGGCACGTTTGCTGTATCTCCTGGAAAAAGCACTCCCCTCTTTGGAGCCAAAACTTCTAAACCAGCAAAATGCAAGGTCGTGGGTATGGGAAGCAGAAATTTTCCTACTTGGTTACTAGGGGTGATAGTGAGTGGAATCACTCCCACTTCCACCCCTTGGCTCCTATACCTATGAATACTGGCTATAGGAGAAAGAGTGCCATATAGTGGGAGCTGATTTAAAGCATATACTGCCTGCTGGAGAAACTTGCCCCAGCCCTCCAGGATATTGCTACCTAATTGGCACTGTAATGCTGCAGCTGTCCACCTCTGGGTGATGCTTGCATAGCGTGCAGAAATATCAGTAAACCAGGCCCTTGCCTTCTCTTCCCCAGTCAACTGATCATAGGGCAAAGCCCAGGAAGCCATGGGTGCATGCTTAAGCATGGGAGGCATTGTAACAGGAATGATAACCATAGGCATTTGGGCAACTTATTCATGTAGCTTGCTTGTGCCCTCAGGGCCTGCCCGGGCCCTGTCACGTATGTACCACTTCAAATTGATAATGGACTGTTGCTGTGAACGTCCTACTTTATGGTCTGGTGGGTCAGATAACACTCATCTCATGTTGGGCAGCTCAGGTAGCATGGTGACTTGGTGGCCCATTGTCAAATGTTCATTTTCCACTAAGGCCCAATAGCAGGCTAAGAGCTGTCTCTCAAAAGGTGAGTAGTTGTTTCCAGATGAAGGGAGAACCTTACTCCAAAATCCTAAGGGCCTCTGCTGTGATTCCCCTATGGGAGCCTGCCAGACTCCAGACATCATCTTTATCTGCCACTGATACCTCAAGCACTATTGGGTCCACTGGATCATATGGCCTTAGGGGCAGAGCAGCCTGCACTGTAGCCTGGACCTGTTGAAGAGCCTTTTCCTGTTCCAAGCCCCACTCAAAGTTTGCTGCATTCCGAGTCACCTGATATATGGGTCGTAGTAACACACCGAGATGAGGAATGTGCTGCCTCCAGAATCCAAAAAGACCCATCAAATGTTGTGCTTCTTTCTTGGTGGACGTTGGGGCCAGGTGAAACAACTTATTCTTTACCTTAGAAGGAATGTCTCTGCATGCTTCACACCACTGAAATCCTAGAAACTTCACTGAAGTAGATGGCCCTTGAATTTTAGTTGGATTTATTTCCCATCCTCTCATGCACATATGCTTTACCAACAAGTCTAGACTAGCTGCTACCTCCTGTTCTCTGGGTCCAATCAGCATAACATTATCAATATAGTGGACCAGTATGATATTTTGTGGAAGAGTCAGGCCATCAAGTTCTCTTCTAACTAAGTTATGGCACAAGGCTGGAGAGTTAACATACCCTTGAGGTAAGACAGTAAAGTTATACTTTTGGCCTTGCCAGCTGAAAGAAAATTGCTTCTGGTGGCCCTTATGAACAGGTATTGAGAAGAAAGCATTGGCCAGATCAATACCTGCATACCAGGTACCAGAAGACATATTAATCTGCTCAAGTAAGGACACCACATCTGGTACAGTGGCTGAAATTTGTGTCACTACTTGGTTGAGTTATAGATAGTCAACTGTCATTCTCCATGATCCATCTGTCTTTTGCACAGGCCAAACTGGAGAGTTAAATGGAGATGTGGTAGGAATCACCACCCCTGCATCTTTCAAATCCTTGATGGTGGCACTAATTTCTGCAGTCCTTCCAGGGATATACTGTTTTTGGTTCACTATTTTCCCTGGTAGAGGCAACACCAATGGTTTCCATTTGGCCTTTCCAATCATAATAGCCCTCACTCCACAGGTCAGGGAACCAATGAGGGGATTCTGCCAATTTCTAAGTATATCTTTCCCAATTATACATCCTGGGACTGGGTAAATAACCACAGAATGAGTTCTGGGACCCACTGAGCCCACTGTGAGTCGGATTATCAGCCAAAACTCCATTTATCACCTGACCTTCATAGGCCTCTACTTTAACCAGAGAGCCACAATGCTTTTGAGGGTCTCCTGGCATCAGTGTCAACTCAGAACCAGTATCCAATAGGCCTTGAATAGTCTGATTATTTCCTTTTCCTCAGTGTACAGTTACCCTAGTAAAAGGCCTCAGGTCCCTCTGGGGAAGGACAGGATGAAGGAAAACAACATAACTCTTTGTTATTGTGCCAAGGTCCTTCCTCATTGAAACCCGGCCACTCCTTCATTCAAGGGGTCCTGGGTCTGTGAACTGTCTCAAGTCTGGAAACTGGTTAACTGGAGGGGATTTGCTACTACTGAAATCCAATGTTGACTTGCTGTCATTTGTTCTAAAGCTTTTCTACTTATACAGATCAAATAAAAAACTTAGTAGGCTTCTAATGTATTTGGTTCCTGGGAACACCATGATGAATTAGCAAGTTCCAAAGATCCATTCGTGTCATGCCATTATAGGCATTGTTTCTCCTTTGCTGCCCATTATAATAACTATGTTAACTACGCTCATCTAGGCTATTCAGTGCTGCCACCTGATGCTTACCCTGAGGTCCTGTTAAACCTATTATGTGTACATTTAATTTATGCAAGCGAGCAAGAATTTCTCTAACTGTAAGATCTGGCATAAGAAATAGAGCAAAAACAAAGCTCTTCAAATGTTCTGTTGTCTCTCTCAGTACTTTCCATCTTATAAACTCAGTGAAAGGCACGTTCTCTGGGTCCTCACATTGTGGAGATGTGGTTTTACACTTCAAATCCACTCAAGCATGCCCATTTGCCTGACCTTCACAATCCCTTCATCAATACTAAGCCAAGGAATATCAGGCATCTCTAACTTACTGTTAGTAGGCCATGTTTTAATAAATACATCAGCCAACCATTCAAATAAACTTTTAACACCTTTTTTAACTGCTCGAGCTTCCATGTTAAACCTAGAATCTCTACTCAGTGGGCTCATATCGATAAACTCAGTCTGATCCAATTTTATATTCCTTCCACAATTATCCCACACCCTTAAAATCCATTCCCACACATATTCCTTAGGCTTTTGCTGGAATGAATCGGCAAACTCCTTAATTTCTTTAGTGGTGTAGTGCCCCTCCTCATGGACTACCCTTTCTATCTCACCTTTAGGGGCTTGCTTAACCTTCAATCTTGTTATAGGTCTAGAGGCATCAATTGCTGGGCCTTGAGGGACATTAGCTTCCACTGGGAGGGGGAGATTAATCTCCTCAGGCAAGGGTGGGGAGGAGGGATCTTCAGGGTGTGGATTCTCTGGTGAGGGTGGGGAGATTAATTCCTCAGATAAAGAAAATCCCTCAGAATCCAAGGGTTCAAAGTCCTCATCATTGTGGTTCTCCCACACATCTCCACCCCAAGTTTCAGGGTTCCACCCTTTCCCCACCAGTGCTCTCACTTTGACTGCTGACACTCTTCATGGCTGGGGATTAAATTTGCGTTGTAAATCTGCCAAATTTATAATAAGGGCTCCAGCTTGATTTTCTGCCCGCTTCAGCTCTTTGGCTGCTGGAGAGAAAATTCTCTTCCAGTGCACACTTGGAAACTTTTAAACTGTTGTTTCGAATCTCAAGCTGGTGAATTTTATCACTGAGCTCCTTATTTTTATCTATCACTTTATCCAGAGATGCTAGGAGCAACAAGGCAACATCATTATTTTCCTTATTTTTCCACAATTTCTCAAACGTTTTATATAGTCGCTAAATTCCTTGCTCCTCACAAGAGGCAAGTTAGGTGAGTCAAATGGATCTATCTTCATAATTACATCAAATAGTCTACACCAAGGATTATCATTCCTCTTCATGCCACCAGGAGAGCCTTCAGTAACTCTGGGCTTCATTGGGTTGGAGAGCTGGCCCCAGAAGCTACCAAGCCCACTAAAGAAATTCATCCTTTCAATTCTGATTCTCTAGAACCACTTCTGGTACCAAAATCTGTATTAGTCAGGGTTCTCTAAAGAAACACAAGCAACAGGATGAATATACAGCTATATACAATTTATTGATTTGCTCACGTGACAGAGCTCAAGTATTCCAACAATAGCCTGCCACACTGGAGAGGCTGAGAATCCAGGGAACTGCTCAGTCCACAAAGCTGGATGTCTCAGTATTCCCAATCTGGTGCTGAAGCCCCTATGGATTCCAGGAGATCTGCTGGTCTCAGTACACACTGGGATCCAAAGTGTTGATCACAGCAGCAAGACAAACTCACCAGTGAGAAATGCAAGCAGCAGGAAAAAAGGAACCAGCTCCCTCTGCCATGGCCTTTTATACTGCCTGCCGGCAGGAGGTAACACCCACATTTGGGGTGGGCCATCCAGCTTGAGGTAGTCCAATCTAAAGACCTTTTTCTCTTATTTGTTCATTAGTCCAGTCAAGTTGACACCCAGGATTATCCATCACAGAAATGGAATGCATTGCATTCCCCCTGCACCTGTTCTGACTGATGCTGGTCCTGCTTCCTGTGCACAGAATTTTTTCTGCCTCTGAAGTCACTGATCCTGGTTGTAGATAAGCCATTCCTGTCTCAGTCTATAAGATGCACTGATATCCTCATATGCAGAATGATTTACTTCAGTCTTCATGAGCTTCCAGGTAAAAAGTTTCACTCTCCTTGTTATTCTGATCTTGATGAGCTACCATGTGAGAAAGTACTCAGTCTAGAACTCTTCCTTTCTGCCATCCCAAAGGCTAGGTACCAATTAAGTGTTATTTTGCAGCCCTTTTGTGTTTCAGTCTGTGACTCACCATTTATTTAGCAAATTGTTTCAGATTCTTTTTGTCACCAGTCACTTCCATGAAGTTATAATCTATGTTTTGAACAAATTTATCCTGTTTTACTGGGTTATTCCCTGGTCTCACTCAGTCTACTGCCTCAAAAATTTCTGTAGGATATTAAGAACATTATATTGTATCTATTTCACTGCATCACAAATATATCAGTACCATGATGTAATCTTTTATACATCACCTTTACAACCTTTCTGTGTCCAAGAGTCAGAGACCTAGTGGTTCCTTTATTGTCCTGTTACATGAGTCCTGGAGGGAGTGGTGGACACAATGGGGATCCACAGAGGTTGTTCTGTGGGACAAAGTGTTGGACATCCCGGGAAGGCAGAAGACTGATGTTCAGAATAAAAGGGAAAAAAAACCAAGCATAAGAAACAGAGGAGAGGCAAACCCAGGTTAACAAGTAGGAGTACTAGGAAATCAATGCAGCAGAATCCTCTAGCTGGAGGAGAGATGTTGGCAGGTGGGAGGGGCTAGAGACAGCAAGCTGGGAAAGCCCCACTGGCAAAAGCCTAGAAGCTTCCAAACAGTCAGCTGCACATTCAGCTTGGAAGGCAACTGCACATTCAGCTTGGAAGCTGTTACCATGGTGATAGTAGAGTTGGGGCAGCACACAAGAATCTTGGGAGCCTCTCTGTCATGGCAGCCAGGCAACACTGCGAGCAGTGAGTCAGGAATCAGTAAAGGGATAAAGAGGGGTTAGGTATTAAGGGAGTCAAAGTAGTAGCATTGTGGGATGTTTCAGAGAGTGGAGGCACACATGGGGAGCAAGAGAGACATGGATGTAGAATGGAGACGCCACAGCCACAGAGTGAGAAGTGTAAAAAAGACAAAATTTATTGTAGCAAACTCATGGTCCCCCTGGGAATGGGAGTGCAGTTGTGGTGATGGGGTTTTGCATGATTCTGGGACCCTCCCCTTTCAGGACTCTTTTCCCTTCTCAGCCATTTTTATTCCCCATGATAATACCTTCGCTCCTTTGTACAGACTTTTTTTTCTTCCCAATAGTTGTTTTTAGATTCTGAGCATTAGTACCCTTAACAATTGCAACAATTCTTTCAGGCATTACCTGGTAACCTTTACTCAGCTGCAAAATTTTGAAACTGTGGACAGCACATGAAGTGTGCCTGGGAGCAAGAAGCAATCCTTCAAAAGGGGCTGGTCCTTCCCACTAAGCAAAAACCTGCCTCAGAACTGAGTTTTATTAAGTAACCAAACACAGACACACACACACACACACACACACACACACACACACACAATTTTTCATGTCCTATATGTGAAAGTCAAGGACTGAGGCAAGTTTTGGGGGGCTTTGGGCTTTTCTATTGATGATGTTGTTGATTTTAGGAATGCAGAATTGTAGTATTTATGCCTTTGTTGTGCCTAACCTCATTCTATGTATCTTTGTTTTGTAGAAAAAGTGAATATTTATTGAAAAAATAAAATTTCAACAGGTGAAAAAAAGAGAAATTATTGTACCGACTCAAATGTCTAATATATTTAGTATCTATATATTATCTAACACATCTAATATATCTAATATCTGAAATATCTAATATATTAGATACATATATATATACCTGTGTCACACAAATATATATGCATCTATATATATGAAATATATATGTTTATATAGATGCTTATATATCTAATATATGTATATGGATATATATTAGATATACATATACATTTCTAATATACATATAATATATCTAATATCTAAAATATCTAATATATATTACATACATATTTATATATCTGTCACACTAATATATATGCATCTATATATGAGATATATGTATATCTATATACGTATATTAGATATACATATACATAGCTAGTATATATATCTAATATATCTAACATATAAAATATCTATTATATATTAGATGCATATTTATATACCTGTGTCACACAAATATATATGCATGTATACATATATGTATATCCCATATATATATATATATATATATATGCATATATATTTGTGTCACACAAATGTACATGGGATATATCAAATGGAGTGCTCAAATTTAACATATTTTATCATCAACTAATCTTACAAATTGCCAAAATATGAAATAGGAAAAGTATCTAATTTTTGAAGCAAGTGAAATAACACATGAAATTTGGATTTATAATTCAAATGATATAAATAATTAGTTTAAAACTTATTATGTATGAAATTGAAGCTAAAATGATAAAACCTATTAAAGATAGTATATCTTATGAACTGATCTCTGTAGCATTATTTGAAACAACACTTTCAAGCTTAATAACCTGAGCAGAGGTTCCTGCAGAAATAGAGTCATGTACTCTAGTCCTCTCATGATAGAGTCCTCCTTGGTGTTACTATATACCCCTATCCTGCTGCATGCCTTTGGTGAAATGAAAACTTCTCAAGGATCCAGGTAGTAGAGCATGGTAAAGAGGAGGCATATTTTAAAAACAATTAAGTCAAATATACAGATGGGGAAAAATATATGAATTGCTTATACTGCATAGGATCTTTAAGGCATGTAAGTCACAGCAACAAGTATTTAAGATGGAAATATTTCTTTACATTTAAGATAAAGCATTGCATGTTCTGAAGATGCACCTCATGCAAGCTTATACACATCAATGTCATCATGGCAGAAAAGATTTGCAATTAACGGAATAAGTCCTGGGGGGACAATTCTTGGAATAAATATAGTGTCTAACTAAACTAGTATTTCTATGAAGACTGAACAGCCACACACATGTACACACAAACACACACACACACACATATATATATATATTTGCAAAATTTTGTAATGAAAATTAATATGGGAAAATACGAACTTTGAGTAAATATTATAAATAATATTATGTGTACAGATATATAAATTCTAATGTTTACCTTAATTACATTAAAAGTTTTCCCGGATATCCCATGTTCCTTAATGTAAATGTGATTTAACATAGTTTTTATAAGTAATAAGTAATGATCATGATGTAGACATGCTATTTTAAAATTTTCACTGTGTATCATTCCCTGAAGATACATGCAAAAATTTCTATTTATCTGTAGTTGACATGACTAAAAAGGGGAAAAAAGATTTAAAAAACCCCAAAATATTCACTCAAATGCTACTTGATGAACCAATGAAACTATTGTAGTTATGTGTACAAGTGTGGGTGATTCAGAGGAAAATGCATTACAGAAAGCCACCCTGAAGTTGCTATGACTTACAAGGGAAAGGTGTGGATCTAGAAATTCTTCCAAAATTATAAGCAGCACCACTGAACATTCCCTTATCTCCTAATATTTACTTAAACTAGGTAAGTGAAAGAACCCCTTTTCAAAGTAGTGACTATTTTTCTAGAGACAGTATCACAGTGTAACCCTGGCAGGTCTGGAAATAACTATGTAGACGAGTCTGAACTTGCATTTACAGAAATCTCCCTTGGCCTCCAGAGCTCCAGAATTAAATGTGTGTGATATGATAATTGTCTCAACCTAGCAAATTCATGAACTTCCTCCCTCTTTCAAATTAGGGTAGTTTCTTTGATAATTAATCTTCCTCTAAGTAGAGGACATATTCCAATTTTTCGAGAAAACAGCTTCTGAAGAACTCTATATACCTGAGAATACACACAACTAGCTATTCATGCCACAAAGAGCACCAGTGATGAACAACAAAGCAATCCATCTATGCATGTATGAATTTGCCAGGGCTTCTTATAGGTGCCTGGGTGACCTAAAGCCTGCTGTATCAAGTCTACCCCAGCATATGAATTTCAGTAATGAATTGTGGTAGAAGGAAACTCCTGTTGTGGAGCCTCCTTGCTAGACTTGAGGTTACCTGCCCATTGCAGAGGTTCTACCGAGAATGAGAAGATTCCCACCATGTGTGGGTCTCTCTAATGGGTGAAAACTCAATCCCTGATGGAAAAGGAGATGCATAGAAAACAAAACTGGAACTGCACAAAACTTTAGGTAGTTCAGTGCCAGTGACCCGAGTACAGTCACACCATCAAGGCAGAAACCAGTGGAAATTACAGACTGCCTTATAGCCAATGGAACTGAGGAAAATTTTGGCAACTTTAGCCTGATTTGTTGAATTTTTACCTTATTTACATAACCACATTCAGTCTATCAGGGCCCACATAACTCCTCCCAAATTTGAATGCTCCAGTGTTAAATGAACAGAAGAAAAGAGAGAAAAACAAACCAAAAAAATGATCAAAGCTTGATAGGAAAGGGAGAAAGAAAACTTGTACAGACAGATCCTCACAACTACTTCTAAACAAGTAAGGGAGCACTGCACAAGAAAGCCTTTATAGTGCTCACTTTGCCTGACGACTCACTCCTGCCTGCTCATCCTGCTCTACTAGGGACTAATTGGGAACTACAAGCAACTGAAGATTTGCTCAAAGCAAAGCACTTCCCTGAGGAAGGGAATCATCTGAACCTGCTGTGTCAAAAGATCCTATAGAGAAATTTAGAGTTGCAGCATTTTTCCAGTCATTTAATGTACAACTCTGTCTCAGTTTCAGAATGGAGAAATGTGTGTGGGATGAGTGCCTGCCTGTTGACATGTTGTGTTTATTTAATACACAGATGGTATACTCATTGTAGTTCTACTGAATTTAAATTTCTTCCATGTTCATCTTTCAAAGATCCTGGGTATCATCATACAGTGAAATTTATTGTCACCACCAGAAATGTATGCATTATTTTCTGCCATAAATCTTTCACTTAGTCCTTTCTTACTATGAGCACATCTGTTATTACTCCATACAAAGCAGGTTGAGTTTTGATGTTCAATAATGAATACATCAAATGGGGGATAAATTGATGTGTATGGAAGTCAGTACGGTGACTGAAATTGCAGGCAAATGTTCATCCTAAGAATTTGGGTGTAAATGTAGGAGCAATGCCTGGTCCTCAATCTTTGGCTCATGCGTGCAATGGACACACTCCTCCATTTAAACTAGTGCATTAATATGGACTGTTACCTGTCTCACACTGTCCTCTTCCTGAGATGTTAACAATGGAACTTTTCTTCAAATTCTAAAGGGAAGATGCTCTCTGTGATACCTCACAGGTGGCTTAGTATGCCATTGAAAACGAAGAAAATCTTTTCCATTACATTAGAATCATATTTTGGGCTTGTGGACTCATCACATATTCATGATGATGTAGGTGGACTGTTGCATATTTGTGATCTTCCTAAATGTTGGAACTCAGAGCAAATTGAGTCACTTGTCACAGAGTTGAGGCATTTCTTTTCTTTAAAACATTTTATTGTTTTTGTGCATTTCATATAACAGACCTTAATGAAATTTAGACCACATTTGCCATTAACCCATTTTTCCCCTCACACATTTTAGGGATTCTATCATATATGTTAAGTAGATCTGGTCTTTCTGTGCAAGTTCATCCATGGGAGTCTGGTCAGCCTATCTAGAGTAAAATCCTTAAAGAGGTCATTTCTTATTCTCATGAGACCTTGTATGATTTTGGACTCTATGTCTGTTTATGATTGTGTGGGAACTGTCCAGTTGCTGAATATAGTCTCTTTACAGTTCTGGGTGGATTGTAATGTAATAATCAAAACAGAATCTATGGATATAATGTCAAATTTTACCACATAAAGTTATATGAACTACATGACCAGGCTCGCCTGGAACTCACAGAGATCTGCCTGCCTCTGCCTCCAGAGTCCTGGGAATAAAGGTGTATGTGGAACATGTTAATCATCTGTATCTCCCCGTCCCCATTGGCCCTCTTCCATGTCCCTTCTCCACTGGAATTCACACATTCTGTCAGTTGAGTTAAGGCCTATCAAGTCAAGTTAGGGTCTTCAGTTGTCTTTTAGTGCAAGTTCATCCACTGAGGTCTAGTTAGCCTATCTAGAATCCCTCACTGTAAGATCAGTTTTCCTATATAAAACTCCACCCACCCAGGGCTTAGGGACCATCACTGAAGAGGGCAGAAATATTGTAAGAGCCAGGGAGGGGCGAATAACCATAGGACTATAGCCTCCTTGGGACCCTGGTTATATAAACCTACAGAAAACTTGTCTGCGTGCACTGGACCCGTGAAAACTCAAGCAGACAAAAACTCAGCACAGAACTGTGGATATAAAGGAGCAGGCCCTAATGTTAGCAGAGGAATTAACTTTTGGGCTCCTCCTTCAGAAACTCTTTTAAAGAAACCAAAAAAAGAACAAACAGGAGTTAAGCTCTAAAAAAAATTCTTTCACAGACCTATTGTACCCTGATAATAAAACTCCATTTACATTAGAAACAAATATAGTTAATCTAGTTTAAGAATATAGAAGAAAATATCTTCAAAAATGTGTTGTTGAAATATATCCAACAGAACAGAAACATAATCCAACACTAAATAATGGACTTTTTAGTCCCAAACACTCATTTGGTTTAACAGAAATTAAATGTTACATGACATTTAGAATTATTAGAGCAAACAATAATTGACTAACAGAAGGAAAAAGTAAATAAATCTACAAATATAAACCAATTCATAAGAAAATATTCAATTAAGTAGAAAGGGAATGCAATAAAAGTAAAATAGTATTAGAAAAACACTCACTTACCACTCTGTTTATCTTAAAACTCTCACCTCTTCTAGATGAGAAATGAAAAGACTATTTCCAGGTCATTAATGGAGGTAAATAAATGTAATCCAATTTATTTCTACTTTAGGTCTTGCCCTGATGGAAAACATATGATGAAATATCTAGAAGAAAAGGAGAATTTTCAGTTACAAATATCTTCAGAAAACTACAATTTGTTTCTTAAGTATAGAATCAGTTTGACCAAGTTTTCCCAAAACATCTCAATAGGAAATGCAGTACGTTAATCGGTAAAATTGTCATTATGTGGATCTCCCCTATTTTGTGCCCAGCATCTTACTCTACTCTCAAAGTCCCTCAGTGACTTTGGGGAACACCTTCCACAGTGCTCTATAGCATTTGATTTTGCAGGAGACCTCTCAGTAAGTTCTCCTGCCTCTATAGTCCTCTTATAGTGGCCTTTATCATGGGAATTGGGGTCATGGGCACCCTCTCTCCAAGCAGGGCAAACAGTGAGCTCTGACCCTGGCTGGAGGCATGTGATTATGTTTAAATTTTCACATGGAAAAGAACTTAACACACATGTGTGACACTAAAAATGGATAAATAAAAGACAAAGGAAGACAAGGAGGGGAGACTGGAGTGCAATACAGGTAAGAAGCAAGGAGCTACAAGAAGAGAATGACAAGCTAAAAAAGGAAATGGAAATACTAATGAAATCACAGGATGAAATGAAGACGGAAATTGAACATATTCCTAATGAACAGGAAAGAATGGGACAAAGCAACAGGAACAGATTGGATTGGAGGAAGCAGAAAATAGAATATCATCACTGAAAGATAAAGTAAAATAACTAAAATTCACAAGAAAAGAATATAAAAAAATTAAAAAATGCAAGAGTGGAACAATCAGGAAATGTGGGACACTGTAAAAAGATCAAACCTCCACATCATAGGGAAAGAGGAAGGAGAAGAATCTCAAGACAATGGTATTGATCAAATCTTTAACAAAATAATAGAAGAAAATTTCCCCAGACTGAAAAAAGACAAACCCATACAAATACACACATTGAACACCAAGTAGACAATATAGTGCTTGAAATTCTTGCTTGCTAGGACAATAAGACAAGAAAGAGCAATTAAAGGAGTACGAATTGAAAAAGATGAAGTCAAGCTACTCCTTTTTGTAGATGATAGGATAGTTTATCTAAGGGAAAATAAACTCCACCAGAAAACTCCTGGAAATGATCAACCTTTTAGTAAACTGTTGGGATACAAAATTAACCTAGAAAAATCAGTAGCATTTCTTTACACCAGCAACAAGCAACTGAAGAAGGAATATAAGAGGCCTTCCCACTCACAATAGCATCAAAAACAATAAAATACCTAACAAAAGAAACAAAAGATCTCTACAACCAAAAATTTAAACCCCAGAAGAAGGAGATTGAAGAAAAGACATCAGAAGATACAAAGACCTCCCATGCTCATGGATTGAAAAAATTATTATAGTACAAATGTCCATTCTACACAAATTAATGTACAGGCACAATGCGGTCCTAATTGAAATCCTGAAGAGTTTCTTCACAGACTTGGAAAAAAAAACCTTAAATTCATATGGAAAAACAATAGACCCCATATAGCTAAAGCAACCCTTAGTGAAAACAGCAATACATGGGGGATCACCATACTAGACTTCAAACTATATTACAGGGCTATAGTCATAAAAACAGCCTGGTACTGGCACAAACACAGACCTGTAGACCAATGCAACAAAACTGAAGATCCAAACATGAGCACATACAATTGCAGCCACCTCATATTTGACAAAGGGGCCAAGAAGACTCATTGGAAGAAAGACATATCTTCAGCAAATGGTATTGGCAAAACTGGATCACCACTTATAGAAGAATAAAATTAACCCCTACCTCTTTTCCTGTACAAAAATCAAATCCAAATGGATCAAAGTCCTCAATGTGAAAGTGCAAACTCTGAAGATGATAGAAGAAAATATTGGCAGCTTCCTACAAGACATGTATGCATAGGGGGGTGTTTCCTAAATCAGATAGTTGCTGCATGGGACATGAGGTCAACAATTGATAAGTGGGCCCCCATTAAACTCATAGCTTTTGCACAGGGAAAGAAGCAATCAGTGAAGTGAGTAGAAAATCCTCACAGTGGAAAAAACTTCACTAGTGATACATCCAACAGAGCATTGACTTCAAGAGCATATAAACTCCTCAAAAAACAAAGAGTATGAAAACAAATGACTTACTCAAATGATGGAGTAAAGAGCTGAAGAGACTTCACAAATGAGGAAATAAAGATGGCTGAGCAACATCTTAAAAAGTGTTCAACATCTCTAATAATTAAGGAAATGCAAATTAAAACCACTTTAAGATATCATCTTACTCCAACAAGACTGACTAGGATCAAGAAAACAAATGATACAAAATGCTGGAAAGGTTGTGGGGGAAGGGGAAAACTCATCCACTACTTCTGGGAATGTAAACTCAAACTCGTACAACCACTATGGAAAGCAGTATGTAGAACTCTGAAGAGACTCAAGATGAGCTTACCACCTCACCCAGCCATACCACTCTTGAGTATATACCCACAAGACTCATCCTACCACAGAGATAAATACACAGCCATATTCATTGCAGCTCTCTTCACAATAGTGAAGAGTTCGAACCAACCCAAATGCCCCTCAACCAATGAGTGGACAGAGAAAATGGGATACATCTACACAATGGAATTCTACGCAGTGGTACAGAAAGACAATATCATGAACTTTGAAGGTAAATGGATGGAACTAGAAGATATTATGCTAAGTGAAGGAACACAATCCCAGAAAAGCAAAGGATGAATGGTATCTCTCATCTGTGGAGGCTAGCACCAAGCACCGACTTGTAAGGCAAACTGATGTACATAAACGTTGTATACTCCTTTCCCTGAAAGCATCTGTGCTCTGATAATGTAGACTCCTTAACAGGCTTTAGAATTAACCTACCACTTATTTTTAGATTCTGTAATCTTGGTATATTGGTGGAGGATATGTACCATATTTTAGAGTAATATAAATTTAAAAAGAAAAAATATGAATCCTGAAATATGATATGGAAATGACAAACTATTTTTGTACAGATGATATAATTTTAGTATATGCGTGAATATATATATATATATATATATATATGTGTGTGTGTGTGTGTGTGTGTGTGTTGAAATGATACATATTGGTGGGAAAAACAACGGAATAAGAATAGGGACAGGGAGATGAGTGAAAATGTAAAGTTCCCTCAATGACAATAATCCTCTGTTGTGAAATAACTTTGAGGCTGATGGGAAGATCAGGCAATCAGGGCACGGGGATCTCCATGAGGCATCTCGTGGCACCAGACCTTGCAGGCCAGCTCAAGATTTCTTACGTTCTCCTGCACCTGCACAATGGCTGCAGGTAGACCAGGCCATTCTCTCAGAGGTGGACCCCGTGGTTGTCATTCATTTCAGACACATGACTGGGATCCTACCTGCATGAAGATGGACGAGGTTCTATACAGCATCGCTGAAAAGAAAGGGAAGATAGTGGGAGATCTTCCTCGTCTTTTATGAGCCCTGGATATCCCAGCTGTTTTAAAGCTGTTGGTGGTGGTGTTGCTTGTGCTCCGTGGTATCCTCTCTGGTTCTCTGTAGCCTGACAGTGTTTCTACCTACTGCCAAAATGAACATCCACAGTGCTCGGCCAGATGAGGTGATGAATATGCAACATTGTAACCTCCTTTGCCTTCCTGAGAATTTTTTTAATAAAATACTTTTATTGATGTTTTGTGTATTTCATACATCATTTTTCAGGCCAATTTAGACACATTCCCCCTTATTTTTTTGGAAGAAAATTTTACCACTTTTTTTTTTAACAAATCTAGACCCGTGTTCCCCCCCACTCTCCCACCCCACCAGAGCTCATGCATTCTTAAAAACATGCTTTTCATCTTTCTCAGTGTTGTACATGAGGAAGTTGACTGTTTTGAGCAGAAGTTCACTGTTTCAGTCAGTTCTTCCATGCAGTCATTTCTGTTGTTGAAAAGATCCCTTCCTGAGAATTACCAGATGAAATACTATTTCTATCATGGCCTTCCCTGGCCCCAGCTCTCCTACATTGCTGAGGACAAAGATGGGATTATTGTGGGCTATGTCCTGCCCAAAATGGAGGAGGATCCTGATGATGTCCCTCATGGACATATCACCTCACTGGTTGTGAAACCTTCACACTGGTGTCTTGGCCTGGCTCAGAACCTAATGGACCAGGCCTCACGGGCCATGATTGAGAACTTTAGCACCAAGTATGTGTCCCTACACATCAGGAAGAGTAACTAGGCAGCCTTGCACCTTTATTCTAATACCCTCAACTTCCAGGTTAGGAACTTCCATAGTTTGAAGAACTATGCAGGATGCTTACGCTATGAAATGGGATCTCTCTCAGATGGCCCATGAGCTGAGATGGCGGATGGTACTGAAGAAGAGCAGATATGTGGTTCTGGGCTCCAGGGAGTACCAGGAGACTCAGGGTAGCACACTTCCTGGTTCTGAAGAGGCCTGTGAACATGAGAACCTGGCTGCAGATGAGAGTGGCAGTGACAGCAAAGACAGCACTGATGTCCAGGACAGCTCACAGGACTTGGATTTGGCATACTAGAGCCTGCCTGAGCATCATAGCTCCTTGTGTTTTAGCCATATTTATCTTCTTAGCCCTGGCTGTCTGCTCTGCAAATATCTGCTTTGGAGTCATCTCAGAGTGACCTGAATGACTTATCATTTTCAACTCTTTAACAACTACCTTCCATGTAATCTACTGTGATCATGAAGGCATACCTTACCTGGACACAGAACCTGCTGTGTAGGAGCCAAGGAAGCTTGACAACTGCTCTGATGGGATCTTCCTTCCCTCACACACCAGGCTGCCATTATTTTCTGTTAGCAGTTGTCCTGTATTGGATTGTTGTTTCCCCATAGGTCCTTTCTTACAGTGCTGAACTCGAAACAAGGTTGGTTCTGACAGCTTCTCAACTTTTAGCATTGCCATTATATATCTTGGTTTTTATTCTTAGAGTAGTATCCAAACTGAGCATCACGTTAGTCCTCATGACCCTCCCTTTCTTTTCTGGTGGATGTTATCTACTCTTGCTTTTTCTGGAAACTATACATGTCCTGTCCTCCCCTTTTGGGGGGAAGAATTTTTCCCTCTCCCAAGGGTAATAAATAGTGGACTTGGACACAGAATTTGAAGATTTTAAGAAAGCATAAGCAATAAGTAAGTTGCAGTCTTTAACCTGAAAAAACAAAATTATAAAAAAGAAAATTAAAAAAAGAAAAAAAAAACTTTGAAAAGAATCACAAAATATACAGGGCAGGTATGGCAGGATGCATAAACTCAGGTGGGGTGGGGGGCATAGAAGACAAGATGAGCCTAGATTGGATTGAGAAACAATGTATGAAACACACATAACTTCAATAAAATGTTTAAACAAAAAGGAAGAAAGGAAAGGTGGTGTTAGGATCAAGTGCTTTTTGAAAAAAAAAAAAACAGAGAAAGATGCAGGACAGTTATGGCAGAATGCATGATCTGGGATGGGGTGGGGGTGGGGGGGAGGGAAAGGGAAATAAGCCTGAACTGAATTGGAAAAAATGTATGAAATGCACAAAGCATCAATAAAAATTAATTAAAAAAAAAAAAAAAAGAAAAGTCATTGAGTGTCCAGATTAATTTTTGTTGTGGATCTTGGAGCACTCATGCTGAAAGAGATATAGAAAATGGAGGCTGGTTTTTCAAGCTAAGAAAGGAAGTGGAGACCATCAGGGTTGAATCTGTGGTTTCTAGTCATTTGGGCATCAATAATCAGGTGTGATTTAAAGAAACCAGAACGAAAAGCAAAAGTTTTGTTTTATTGAGACAATTGATGCTTGTTATTTGAGGCTGAAACATCAGCTCTAAATAAGAAAATAGTGACACCATTGTGATGAAATATTTTGGGAAGAATTTCCTCAGGTTCAGCACACAGAAACTGTGATCCAGAGGTAGAGTGAGCCTCCATATCAAGCTAGAAGCAGGAGTTTGTGATGTGTAAGAATATCCCAAGGGGCTGGAGAGATGGCTCAGTGATTAAGAGCACTAACTGCTCTTGCAGAGGACTGGTGTTTGATTCCTAGCACCCACATGGCAGCTAAGAACTGTCTTTAACTCCAGTTCCAGGGGAATTCAAAGCCCTGTTCTGACATCCGTGGCATTGCATGACACAGGTGCACCAACCAACATGCAGATAGTACACTCAATACACTTAAAAATAATAAATAAAAAAAATTTTAAAATAAAAAATAAAAAAGAATCTCCTATATGGTTCTGATTTTGAAAATGTGAAGGAGTTGCAGAGAACAGATGAGGTTTGGCATTTTGAAAGGCCAGAAGAGCCCACTGCTAAATGTACCATCTCAGTTTCATTGAAGACCCCAGCTTTTTGGAGATACAAGGATCAGTGAATGACTACCCAGAGCAGATACAGGTGTGGAATGGAACCTGTACGAGCCTTTGAGTTGAGTTCTGTGTATTGTGGATGGCAGAACCCAAAGAACTGTACATGAAAAACCTTTGGGGGACTAGATTGTGACTGAAGTCAAGATGTCTAGCTTTGAGATAGTTCGTTGGACTGAACTTTCTCTTAAGATTCATTCTTTTGAAATAAAACAGTACTTATCATGTTTTAAATTTTGCAAGATGCACCATTGAAAGATTTTTAAAAGAGACTGAAATTTTAAGTGCTTGAGTTTTTTAAGAACTGTGGGACATACAAGGTTGTAGTATTTTGTATTGTGATATTAATATCAGACCTTGGGGAGAAGAAACATATAGCCAATGGTTTAATAGTGAGGTGTTTTGGGGTCATGTCGACAAGACATTGTACTGAACCACGTTTTTAGTGTGAACTTGACCAACCTGGTTTGAGGGAGACACCTTTGAGGAATTGCTTCCATTGGACTGGCCTGTGGCTATGTCTGTGATGTATTATCTTGATTGTAAGATGATGCTGTAGTGCCAAGCCCATTCTGTATAATAGAAAACCATTAAGCAGCATTCCTCCATGGTATGTGCTTCAGGTCCTGCCTCCTGTTTCTTGCTGAGCTCCTAGCTTGGATTCACCAAGTGATGAACTGTGACCAGGGACATGTAAGATGAATAAGTCCTTTCCTCCTTATGATCAGAGTATTTTATCAGAACAATGAAAGGAAAAATAAAATAAGAACATATACATGTTGTACTTCATGATAATAGAAAAATAATATAAAGAAATACAGATGACTGCAATTGTATCGTTCTGATGGTCAGAGACATGTGAAGTTAATACATTTATGTATATTATGTGTAGTTTGACAAACAAAGCATAAAGTGGTAACACAAGTGGTTGATAATATCCATTGAGTCCCAAGTACATAAAATAAAAGTACCTAATATCTGCTATGTTTACCACAGATATAAGAAATGCCATCCATTTTTCATTATATTACTAGCCATCTGTTTGTGATATAACCAAATTTGTTCATCCATGATATGTATATAGTGTAGAAAAATCAATACACAGTGTGAAATAATTAAATGAAGGATATTGGCCATGTATACGAACAAAGGCTGTAATATTCAATTCCACCGGTTACTCCTAGATATAGCCCAGGAACTGCAAGGCAGATAGCAGTGAGTGTGATCAGTGTTTATATGAGTTAAACGGCTAGTTCTTCCTTCTGTGGAATTCTGCATTTATCCACTTTATGTTCTAATTCCCTTTTCACTGACCACATTAGATCACTCTTAGAGTTTGGTAAATTGAAGAAAAATTGGCAGCTGATTACAGTTGGTGAGGAAGTAATTGCCTTCGTTAAGGGAGGGACTGTAGATAGGCTGATTAGAGCTCATAGAATGAACTGGTATTGAGGAATTGCCATGGAGAATAATTTGGCACAACAGACCCTAACACAGAACTAGGCTGTGTGTGGGGGGGAGTGGCTGTGGGAAGGTGCCCCTAGAGAAGGAAGTAGGTATAAAGGCAATTAGGGCCAATAGAAAAGTTTTGTATGGAATTGAAAAAATTCAATAAAAATTTGGTTGATAACCATGCCCTGGTTCTGTTTCATTTCACCATGACTTTTTGCCTCTTTAGAACAAATATTTAATCATTAAGTGAGTCAATAATATTTCTCTTTGTAACTCGATTTTCTCAACTGATTTTTCAAACAAAGAAAAAGGAATTTCTACACATTGTTTTTAAGTATCAAAATTGATGTCTTCTAAGAAAACAAATACCCTTAAGTTAATCTATAAACCTGGACCAAAAAATGGGGCACTTGGAGAGGTGAGAAGGATAGTGCCATTAGTTGCTAAAGTGAGTGTGTGATGGAGGAGTAGGAGAAACAGGAGAGGAAAAAATAACGAGGAGACAGGAGGAGGAGTCACAGGAGGAGCAGGTGCCACAGGAGGAAGAGGAAGAGAAAAGGTGCTGGTGGAGGAGGGAGAAAAAGAGAGAAAGAGAGAGGAAGAGAGAAGTTTAGAAGACATAGGCATAGGAAAAGACTTTCTAAATCCAACATCAGCTATGCAGGAAATAAGGTCAACAATTCACAAGTGGGATCTCATTAAATTCAAAAGCTTCTGTACAGTGAAAGAAATAATGAATGAAGTGACGAGAAAACCCACAGAGTGGGAGAAAACCTTCACCAGTGAAACATCTGATAGAGCATTAGCATGCAGAATGTATATACTGCTCAAAAAACAAAGAAGTAAGAAAACAAATGACCCACTCAAAAGATGGGCTGGAGAGATGGCCTAGCAGTTAAGAGCGCTGACCACTCTTACAGAGGACCCGGGTTCGATCCCTAGCACCCACATGGTGGCTGAGAACCGTTTGAAACTCCAGTTCAGTTCCAGGAGAACTCCAGTTCCAGGGGAATCCGATACCCTCTTCTGACCTCCCCGGCATTGCACAGCACGGGTGCACAGACCTGCATGCAGACAGTACATTCATACACATACAGAAATAAATAAAATTAAAAAAAAAAGATGGAATGAAGAGCAGAACAGAGAATTCACAAGTGAGGCAATAAATATGGGTGAGAAACATTTTAAAAAGTGTTCAGCAGCATAAATAATCAAGGAAATGCAAGTTAAAACTACTTGAAAATATCATCTCACTCTGATAACACTGGCTAAGATGACAAAAACAAAAGCCGCCAAATGCTGGAGAGGTGGTGGGGAAAGGGAAACACTCATCCACTGCTGGTGGGAATGTAAGCCACTGTGGAAAGCAGACTGGAGAACACTTAAGAGACTCAAAATGAGTCTACCACCTGATCCAATCATACCACTCCTGGGTATATATCCACAAAACTCATCCACAGTAAAGATAAATGCACATCTATGATTATTTCAGCTCTCTTCACAATAACAAATAGCTGGAACCAACCCAAGTGCTCCCGAACCAATGAGTGGATAGAGAAAATGTACTACATCTACACAATGGAGTTCGACACAACAGTAAAAAAGATGAGATCATGAACTTTGCAGGTAATTGAATGGAAATAGAACACATTATGATAACACAGTCCCCGAAACAAACGATGAGTTGTATCCCTTATTTGTGGCTAGCACCAAGTACCAAGTAGTAAGGCAAACTGACCAATATCCTGAAAGCGACTGTGCCATTTTAATTGTCAATACCTTAATGAGATATATAATTAGCCTACCAGTTACTTTCAGACATTTTAATTGTGGTATATGTGTGGAGGGTGCATATGCATGCTTTACAGTAATATAAAATTAAAGGGGAAATGTGAATGCATAAACATGTTTTAGAATTAATATACAGTTTACCTTCAGACTTCATAATTTTGGTATGCCTGTGAACAGTATATATGCATATTTTGGAGCAATACAAATTGGAGGGAACAGCAACAAAAGGACAGGGTCAAAGAGCTGACTGAATCAGTAAACTTCAGACAATAAACTTTCGCATAGGAAACATTTTAAGAGGCTGAAAAAAGATTCAAGACATGTATGGCAAAAATGCATGAACTCACATTGGGTGGGGGGCATAGAAAGGGGAATGAGTCTAAAATTAGACTGATAAATATTGTATGAATTGCACAAAATTTCAATAAATAACGTTAAAAAACAACAAAAAACACATTTTCTGATTCTCAGGGAAATTCATATCTGACAACTATGGGAAACACTGCACAAAGCTAAAAGCACATTTTTTAATGAAAAAGGCAAGTTTCAATAAGCAACTTGCTCTGCAATTCCCCTTTATGTGATACTTAAAAAGAATATTCTATTATAGGGATGGGGGTCGGGGAGGGTCATTAGGATAATTTTTGCTTAGTGGGAAGGACGAGCCCCTTTTGAAGGATTGCTTCTTGCTGCCAGGCACACTTCATGTGCTGTCCACAGTTTCAAAAATTTGCAGCTGAGTAAAGGTTACCAGGTAATACCTGAAAGAATTTTTGCAATTGTTAAGGATACTAATGGTCAGAATCTAAAACCAACTATTGGGAAGAAAAAAAAAATGTCTGTACAAAGGAGCGAATTACCATGGGGAATATAAATGGCTGAGAAGGGAAAAGAGTCCTGAAAGGGGAGGGTCCCAGAATCATGCAAACCCCATCACCACAGCTACACTCCCATTCCCAGGGGGACCATGAGTTTGCTACAATAAATTTTGTCTTTTTTACACTTCTCACTCTGTGGCTATGGCGTCTCCATTCTACATCCATGTCTCTCTTGCTCCCCATGTGTGCCTCCACTCTCTGAAACATTCCACAATGCTACTATTGTAACTCCCTTGATCCCTAACCCCTCCTTCTCCCTCTACTGATTCCTGACTCATTGCTCGCAGTGTTGCCTGCCTCCCATGACAGAGAGGCCCCCAAGCTTCTTGTGTACTGCCCCAACTCTACTATCACCATGGTAACAGCTTCCAAGCTGAATGTGCAGTTGCCTTGATGATGGCTTCCAAGCAGCTGTTTGGAAGTTTCTAGGCTTTTGCCAGGAGGGATTTCCCAGCTTGCTGTCTCTAGCCCCTTCCACCTGCCAACATCTCTCCTCCAGCTAGAGGATTCTGCTGCACTGATTTCCTAGTACTCCTACTTGTTAACCCAGGTTTGCCTCTCCTCTGTTTCTTATGCTTGATTTTTTCTCTTTTATTCTGAACGTCAGTCTTCTGCCTTTCCTGGATGTCCAACACTTTGTCGCACAGAACAAACTCTGTGGATCCCCATTGTGACCACCAATCCCTCCATGACCCATGTAACAAGACAATAAAGGAACCACTGGGTCCCTGACTCTTGGACACAGAAAGGTTGTAAAGGTGATGTATAAAAGATTACATCATGGTACTGATATTTTCATGATGCAGTAAAATAGATACAATATAATGATCAGTTCATAAGATATACTATCTTTAATAGGTTTTATCATTTTAGCTATAATATCATACATAATAAGTTTTAAACTAATTATTTATTTATATCATTTGAATTATAAATCCAAATTTCATGTGTTATTTCACTTGCCTCAAAAATTGCTACATTCCTATTCCATGTTTTGGCAATTTGTAAGATTAGTTGATATTAAAATATGCTAAATTTCAGCACTCCTTTTGATATATCCCATGTACATTTGTATGACACAAATGTATATATGCATCTATATATATGAGATATATATGTATATATGCATATATATTTGTGTGACCCAGGTATATAAATATGTATCTAAGATATATTAGATATTTTAAATGTTAGACATATTAGATACATAGGTATATAAATATATAAGAATACATATTAGATATTTTAGATATTAGATATATTAGATATATATTCTAGATATGTATATGCATATCTAATATATGGATACATATATTAGATATACATATACATATATCATATATATCTAATATATGTATATGGATATACACTTGGATATATTAGATATACATATGGATATATTAGACATACATATATAGATGCATATATATCTATGTGTATATCTGTATATACATAGATATATATGCATCTATATATACACATATGTATATCCATATACATATAGTAGATATATATGCATCTATATATACATGTATATCTAATATATATATGCATATGTATTTGTGTGACACAGGCATATAAATATGTATCTATTATATATTTTAGATATTAGATATATTAGATGTGTTAGATAATATATAGATATTATATATATTAGATATTTGACTCAGTACAATAATTTCTCTTTTTTTCGGCTGTTGAAATTTTAGTTTTTCAATAAATATTCACTTTTTCCACAAAACAAAGATACATAGAATGAGGTTAGGCACAAAAAAGGCATAAATACTACAATTCTGCATTCCTAAAATCAACAACAACAAAACGCAAAAGCCTCCCAAAACCTGCCTAAGTCCCTGACTTCCACATATAGGACGTGAGAACATTGTGTGTGTGTATGTGTGTGTGTGTGTGTGTGTGTGTGTGTGTGTGTGTGTGTTTGGTTACTTAATAAAACTCAGACAGTTGTGACCACAACTCCCTCCAGGACCCATGAAACAAGACAATAAAGGAACCATTGTGTCCCTCACTCTTGTACACAGAAAGGTTGTAAGGTTATGTATAAAAGATTACTTCATGGTACTGATATTTTTATGATGCAGTGAAATAGATACAATATAATGTTCTTAATGTCCTACAGAAATTTTGGAGGCAAGGAATATTTTACATTGACTGGAATTTCCAGAGAGGTAGTAGAATGAGTGAGATCAGGGAATAACTCAGTAAAACAGGATAAATTTGTTGAAAACATAGATTATAACTTCATGGAAATGACAGGTGACAAGAGGAATCTGAATCAATTTGCTAAATAAATGGTGAGTCACAGACTGAAACACAAAAGGGCTGCAAAATAACACTACAAAGGTAGCTAGCCTTTGGAGAGGCAGAAGGGTAGAGTTCTAGACTGAGTACTTTCCTACATGGCAGTTCATCAAGAGCAGGAGAATACCAAGGAGTGAATCTTTTGTACCTGGAAGCTCAGGAAGACTGAAATAAATTATTCTTCTTATGAGGATATCATTGTGTCTTGGAGACTGAGACAGGAATGACTGATCTACAAACAGGATCAGTAACTTCAGAGGCAGGAAAAAATTCTCTTCATGGAAAGCAGGACCAGCATCAATCAGAACAGGTGCAGTGGGAACCCAATGAATTCCATGGCCATGCTGGTTCTCAAAGCAGGTCTGTGTCATGCAGGTCTCAAGAGCAGACCTCCTCCTTCTCTGCTTAGAGCTTTGTAGTCCGACCCCTGGCAGGTGCCACCTGAGAGCTGGACTCAGACCAGCAGCCTGACTGGCAAAAATCTTCAATTCTGAGGGTTATAAATGCTTGGAATCACTGTGATTGTCTGAGCGTGCATACAAATTAGGTACAGAATAAGGACCAATCAGGAGAGAGATCTCAAACAGTGCAGGGTAAGGTAGGTGAAGACCTGCACTACTGAAAGCTTTTCAGTTAGAGCTGCTTCCTCATCTCCTCTCCCTCCTCCCTGAGTGTTGCAGTGGGAGAAGGAAGGGAGCGGGCACCTGCAATATTTCCCTTTTCTCCAGCTTAGGCTTGGCAATAGACACCAGAGCCCTTGATTTAGTTGGAAGGGGAACATTGAGCTTGTGTCTTTAAAAACGGATCCTTTTTCCCTGTAGCCTTCAAGGAATCCAGGTGTCTGTCTTGGCCTTCATAATTGTGGCTTGTGTTGTCAAACACAGCCTGTGGGTGTGTTTGCCCTCATGTGTTCATCTCCCTTTTACTGGCATAAAGCACCAAATCTATGGACCCTCCCAGCCATCCCTGTGCTTGTATCTTGTTCTATATGGTTTACATGTTCTCAGTGAATACGAGGTAGATTATGTATTGTTGAAGGACTATTTGGCATTTATGTTTAGTTCAGTTTAGGTACATGAGGACACATGTAAACACAGTTATAGATATGTACACGTTTGATTTAGTACACACACACACACCACACACACACACACACACACACACATACATTTCCTTTGTATGTCAGGCAACAGGACATAGAAGTAGTTTGAGATCATCCACAATGAATGAGTATATCTGATTTCTATATATGTGGGGGGGTTCTTTGTTATTTACTTAGTTTTGTTGTTCTTGTTGCACTTGATACACACTATAAATCTTGTGTTCAAAACGGGAAGGGAAGTCAATATTTAGCTCAGGCTAATCTGGAACTTGAGGTAATCCCCCATGCCAGTTTTCCTAGTGCTGTGATTACAGCTGTGAGAAAGAAAACTTGCACATATACCTATTTTAGAGCTCTCTAACACATGCTGCTTGGATACTAAAAAAAGGTATATTCTAGCTTCAGATAAGCAGTATATTTAACAATGTTCCTAGGAAATCCAGAAAATCCTCCACTTCCCACAGGCTACAATTTTTTCATCTGTGAAAAATCAGTTGGATTATGGGGAAAGTCATGTTTAGCAGAGAAATGACTCTATAAACTAAAAATAAAATTAGAGAACCACAGAAACTACATAACTCAGTAACAAGTCAGTCCTCCCCTTTAATTCCACAAAAGTGCCCCCACTAGGTTCTGTACCCTGGAATCTTGAGTACTCTCATGTGGCTATAGTCAGTCTGGAAACCATATAATTTTAATTTGAACCATGGCTTTGGTCCAGTTAAAACTATCTTCAATATTTTGGGAATAGTTGTGAACACATTTTCTCCACTTATTTATTACTGATTGATTGATTGATTGATTATTAATATTGAGACAGGTTTCACACAGATCTGGACCTCACCTACTACTCTAGTCTGTCTGACAAGCAAGCCACAGGTGGGTGGGACATCTGCCAGTAGTGCAGGCTTGGATCTTAAAAGGAAAAGTGACCTATTATCTCTAAATCAACTACTACAACCACTCTATACATGCTGTTGGATACTCTCTGATCTACTTTGAACAACAGCTCATCCCTTTTTATAGTCTATATCCTGTGCCTTTATGCAACTAAATATAGAGATAATCTACTATCATTTTAAATCCATTCAATAATAATTAACTATTAAATTATGGCAACACACAATCTATATTTCCTTCAGATATATGCATCTATATTCATCACAGATAGAGACTCAGTGATTATACATGTTGATTGATATATTAGGTACATAAATAATAGTTAGGTAGATGATAAGTATTTTCCAACAAAGACAATGATTGTGAGTATGTGAATTAATGGCAGCTAATCAACTAAAAGCTAATCCTGATAGAAGTGAAAACTCCTGAATTGTATCCATAGAGATCACTGCACAAATTACAATCAGCACTATTGAAGACACTCCTCTTCCCCAGTACTTACTTATTAGTTCCATAAACTAAGGCAGGGACCATGTATCCCTAAATTTTTTTTGAGATTCTTGGATCTTTTAAACTAGTGGCTAGCAGTGCATTTTATGAGCATCATTTACCCCACAGCAGAAAGTAGTTCAAGCCACAGACAATATCTACACAATAGTTCTACATTGATAGCAAGATATTCTAACACCTGATTTGAGCACACCAAGGAGATAGAGTAAGCTGAATTAAGAGTTCAAAACTCTTTTTTGTTGTACTTCATCAGAAATCTAGAAGTAGGAGATCTCCTGAGCCCAGCGGAAGGAAAGAGGGAGAGACAGGTAGGAACTGGGTGCCTTGGCGAGCTGATTGTTGATCCCTTGGTCCTGCTGTCTTCGGTTCGATTGGCCTTTGTGGCTGTGAAGTTGGAGTTATCCTCCCAGCTGGGATTAAAGGTGTGGTCTTTGGCTTGATTAGATCTAGTGGCTGTGGGGGCGGAGTTATCCTCCCAGCCTTTATTAAAGGCACGCTTGTGTGACTCTTGAGATTTGAGATCTCCTGAGCCCAGCGGCAGGAAGAGGGGGAGACAGGTAGGAACTGGGTGCCTTGGCGAGCTGATTGCTGATCGTCTGGTCCTGCTGTCTTTGGTTTGATTGGCCTTTGTGGCTGTGAGGTTGGAGTTATCCCCC